>CM076582.1:797701593-797909934 GCA_034641835.2 Pinus albicaulis | reverse complement strand
AGTCCAGGACCTAGCCTTCCTAGACTCAGAGAGGGCTCTCTCTATATTTATTATTTAACTTCATAAGTGTAAGTGTTGATATTAGGTTAGTTATATAAATTGTGAGGGTTGTTTGTTTGATTGATTGTGTGGTTGGACAGATAGAGCAGTGATACTTAATCCATTAGGATATGGAGTAATAAAGGTTGAATTTTGCATCAAATTTTGAAGGGAATTCACAGGGAAAGCTAACTATGTAGACTAGATCTTACTGGCAGTGTGAATATGAAATGGGAGAAAGTAGTGAGCTCAGTAATAGCTAAAGAGAAGTTAAGAATTATTTAACTAAACTTCAGAGGAAAACATTAACATAACAAACACAAATAGAATTAAGGTGCTCTCTTAGCAAATATTAATCTAAATTTGTTGTTTTTCAATCAGAGAAATTGATGAACAACATGAAAATATAGAGGAAAAAACATTAACACAGAGGAAATAACATCACCATTAACATAGCTCAAGAATCTTGTGAATGGTCTCCTATTATTGATGCCCAACTCAAACACTTACAGTGCTCCAATACAATGATCCTCTATATGTAGAATCTAACAAGTTCCAACCCTTGATAATGAAAATTCTAGCAGTATTTAACTAAAAATTGAGTTGGTTTCCCTAATATACTTTGGAAAACTTCATTAATTACAAAAAAATTGAAATTAGACAAGTGTGGCCATGCAAGGCCCAAGCAAAGAAAATTTCTGACAAAACACCGCCTGTAGAATTAATTTTGGTAACTCTTCTAGAATCTAAAAGCTTTTATGGCTCTTCGTAAGATCAAAGGTAGGCTTGAAGGTGGCATGTGATGATCCCGAAGAGGCAACGAATGATAGCTCTAACATCTGGCCCTGTTTATCAAAATATCGACATTGGGTAATTAATTTTGGTGCAGTGCTAGCCACTTTTCATGGATTAGTGACATTGCCGATGATTTTTCTTCCTTTTCTGTTTATGTTGTTATAACATAACAAGTTTGAAAAAATTCCTTGGCCGACTTGATCCTTGGCTTCTTTTTGCTACTCGAGTCTTTTCTGCCGTGTTTCACCCTTTTTCAAAAAAGACAGCGTAAAATCTCATATACCCAGATTTGAAATTTTGTATATTTTAGTTATGAACTTCATCGCATCCAAAAAAATATTTCACATCACAATATTTATAGTTTATGATAATAGAAAAGGAATTGGCAATGCGATGTGAAGGGGGTGGTGACGTGGTAGGTAAGGTGGGACCGACCGCATCGCAAATCGCAAATCTTAAGGTTTTTTCTATAAGCGGCGGAAGGTAAACTCTAAAAGATGTGAAGTGCGAAGTGCAGGGATAAGGAAGTGATGTGGCAGGTAAGGTGGGACTGGATCGCATCGTAAATCGCAAATATTAGGTTTTTTTATAAGCAGCAGAAGGTACACTCTAAAACACGCGAAGTGCGAAGTGGGGGAGAGAGAAGTGATGTGGCAGGTAAGGTGGGACCGACCACATCACAAATCACAAATATTAGGTTTTACCGCACATCGCAAAGTTTTAGAGTTTGGGAAATGTGGTAAAGGCTAAATTAGCGAAGTCTGATTTGTGCCAGCAGAGGATGATGTGGCATGGTGGAGATGGAGCCTAGTGCATCGACGAAGTTTATAAATCGATGAAAGGTTTTTGCAGTAAGTGTATGAGGTTTCATATTATATGATATGTATTGCAAGCAGTCGGAAGTGGGGGGTGGAGATGCTATGGTGGGGCTAAAAACATCATAAGTTAAAAAAAAATACATTTTGGGTGCTTCAAATGGTAAGTTAGAAAATGTGCGATACAATACATCGAAAATCAGCGATCACAAGTGTTAAGGTTTTGTTGTGATGCGAAAAGTTACAATCTGCAAAATGCGATGGATGGTGGGGGAAAAGGTGACGTGTCAGGGATAATGGCCCCAATTTAATCACAATTAGGGAAATGGGAAGGCGGAGGAAAAACCATGATATAGCGATCAAAAGGTAAAGTAGAAATGTAAAGCGGAAAGGTGGAAAAGGATGAAGTTTTAATGACTTTAAGGGAAATTAAATTGAAAGGAAATGTGGTGGGTGAATGGGTCCCACTTCATTGCATATCGCATTCCACTGACTTTACCATTTACCCTTGTGCCCATCCTGAAAAACTTGCGATCTTCGATTGCGATTGAATCTCACTCGTTGATCGTTTCTCAGATCCAACGGTCCTCACTGCTCCCTTGTTGTGGTTTGCTGACTTTGTTTCTTTGGTTGAGCCCATTCATTTCTTAGTTTCTTGTAGAATAATTTCCCCACATTCACGACTTGACCTGCTTTAGCGTTCATGACTTGACCTTCTTTAGTGTTCACAAATCGACCCAAACGTGCACTACTTGAACCAATCATGTTCAAGACTGTGCCTCTATTGTTTTTTTCCCTTAACTGCTTCTCTGTTGCCTTTTATTCCTTTGATTCTAATGTCGCTCCTTTTTTAACTATAAAATTTGCGTATTAATAGTTGAAGAAGGGGTTTGAAACAAATAAGGTGTAGAAATTTAGAACATGCAGGAAATGAGGGGCATAGAGGGTGAATGAAATGGAATGAGGGTGGAAATGAATTTTGATCACCATCACACCTTATCAACAACACTTTGTTCCTTCTTTTCTAAAAATAAATGACATCCATGGAATATAATTTTCAGTCATGACGAAATATAAGAAATAATCAGTCACCTGGTGATACTGTGAAATACATGGGTCTAAATGTGGCTCTAGCTGGGGATGTGTTGAAGCCACGAAAATCGGGTCTACAACAAGGGGGATACCCACCCGATCCGAACCTTGGTTAGCAGATCCTTTTCCGTTTGGTGTAGTGGGTCCAACTGGGGATAATGGGACCAGTTTCCCAATATGTGTGTGTGTGTTGAGAATTGATATTTCCTTTCTAAAAAAGTTCCTAAGTGAAATGATTTTATTCTAATTCTAATCTAATAACATGCAAATTGTATTCTAATTAAACAGAAATATCTCATTCTAAACTAAACCCGGGATGTAATCTTTTCTTTATGTGATCTAAAATGATTTCAAATAGCAATTGGTAATAAAGATCATTCAAATGTTATAAGAAAATAATTCAATAAAGATAAACCACTTCGTATAAAAAGTTAGATGAAACAGTTGTGAAAAATATATCGCATAATAAGTTATTCATATATTAAGCATAAATAAGTGGCTATCACCATACAAAAGTTCCAAATGATAACTCAAACATTCAAGCGTTAATACATAAACATCTGAACATAAATATCACTTTAACACAGAGGCAGAAATAGTTAAGAGATAAAAGTACCATTTATAACTAGTTCTACTCACGAGCTTCAAGCAATAATGACTTATCTCTTATTAATCCAACATCCACTAAGAGTACAAAAAGTGCAACATCAGTGCTTGAGATATTAAACGCATGGATATCAATAAATCACATTCATTCTGATATTAAAACCTCCTCGGAAACTTTTTAATCATTAAGTACAGAATGGTTTATGAACAATTGAGTATTATATAAACCATGAGGAAGGTTTAAATATTACTAACTAAATCTAAAAATAGTGTGTTAAATGTGGGGATCGGTTTAAATGGCGAGTCCTATTTTTAAATGAAAAATAAGCAAAACCAATACTTGAATCTAGGTAAAACTTAACAACTAACTACTTGTGAATTTGTTTTTAAATTGCAAGCATTCAACATTGGTTGAAAGAATAAGTTTGGCAGCCTTGATTCAAGCTAATCATAAATGGAATTGCAAAAGCTGCTATCTTCTCGGCAGAATTGATGATACACTCGAGAGTCATGCATTGGTTGTGTGGTTTTACCAGACATGCCCAGTAAGAATCCCAATATAACTTTGTTAATCCTTTAATCAATTCTTCCTTTTCTTGGGCCTTCTGTTTCCAGTCTATCTGCAGTTTCAGAGATCAGATTTTCCTTGTGTAAATTTTCATTTATACAATCAATAATATTGCTGGCTGCTGTGGCTGCTTCTTCTGCCGCTTGCTCTGCCTTCCTGATCTGTGCATCCCAATTATTGAAAAGTATTTCTTTGTGATTTTCATTGATTGTAGGTGCACCTGCTCTTTTCCCCTCCTCTGTATTTTTCAAGCCAAATAGTAATTAACTCTTTTTTCAGTTAAATCATAATCATGTCGTAAATCTACGACATGATTAGTGATTTTATCACTTTCTTCACAATAAGAGTTCCATTCTGATATTCTTTGGCATAATATTTCTTGTTGTTGCAATAGCTAGTCATTTAAGGAAATAGACTCTGTGATAAATTTTGTGAGCTTGGGATCATCTTTGTGCATTTCTTGCATAATTTGTAGTTGTTTCTCTTTTTCGGCCAAACTGTTATGATATCTAATCTGCATTTGTTGAAAATCTTGTTGTAATTTTTCAAGTTGTTTCTAAGCTTCACTGTTAGAATTGGCTTTTTGCAGCTGTTGTTGCAAGACCTGTACCTGATCTTATTTCTCATTCAATAATTTTCGTACCTCAGATGCTTTTTCAATGGCTGCAGAGGCATAAGCTCCTGTGATCTGAGATAATTTGGTGAGATTTTTAGTTGGATCAGTAGTAGGATCTTTCCATAGAACATCTAGGTGTTCTGCATCATGAGAAGGCACATTTTCTAATTTCCTTTTCTTCCTTTGTCTTCTTACCACTTCCTTGTGTTGTGGACTATAGAATACATCAATAGGAGGAATTTCCTCTATCTTGAGCATGAGTTCAGAAGATGGGGTTATGGGAATATGTTCTTTTTCTGAGACATTTGTAGTTACTCCTGTGACTATATTTATTGTTGTCTGTACATTGCTCATAGGTGTCTATGTATTTTTTTCTTCAATATTAATCAAATCATTGAACTTTTCCCATTCCTTATCCAATTTAGTTCTGACTAATGATTGCTGTACAATGAGAGGGGGAATATTTAATTGTGGAGAGGTTGAAATCTGTTGCTGTGAGAGTTCTTTAGACTGGGTAGTATTTTTTACTGACCCTTCACTCTTAGAATGTTAAGAGGTTTCTCTTCTGGACTTTGACTTAGACCTGTTTGTACCTGAACTTCTACTAGGACTGACACTAGGAGTTGGTTCCCGTACGGGTTCCAAGCGCAATTTATCCAGAGGGATAGTAGTTAACCTTCTTTCTCTATATATTTTGAATTCTTGAAACTCTATTGGAGGAAACAGTATTTGAGCTGAATGTAGAATTTCTTTAAGTGTGCCTTTTTCTTGGAACATGTCATCAAACAAATCCTCTTCTTTAGAAAACACTCTTATCTTGACTACAGTAGTGAAATTTTTAACAACATCATATGGATCGAATGGTCTTCTTGGAAACTTGAACAAATGTAAACATGTAATATTGTTTACTTCTTTAAATGCATGACCAACATCAAATAATGAAAAGGCCCCACAGGCCACAGGAAATTGAGGCCAGATAGCCTTCTTCTTGTCTTTCAACTCTTTAGTCAAACCTCCTTCTCCACAGGTTTGATAAGAAATTTCTTGGGCGATGAGTTTATCAGGGACATACAAAGGTAAAACATGAGGAGAAGAAAAACTTCCAAAAACCCTAACATATGTAAATAATTCTTCTCCAAACCATCTCGCAACAGGTAGAATGTCCACCTCTGCTTCAGGAGAAAGCCTTGGAGCATATTTATCATACAATATTATGTACAGGGGTAACATAATGCCATGGAAAATCTTGTAAAATCAGGGAATGAACTCTGAATCCCACAACTCTTTGTGATAAACATGAATGGGCAAGGGATCTTGAATTTTCCATTTCCAACCCATTAACGGAAACTTAGAAACATAACAGATTGAATCCATCACATAAGCATATAAATAAAAAGGAGGATAAATCCTCTGAGAGACAGTCTGTTTAGACCGGTAGTTAAAAATAGTCGTGGCTAAGTTATAAGATAATATCTTAGCCCAATCCACAATGGTAGCATTAACAACAACATTCAATAACGGAAGCCATTCAGGTGAAAACTTATTAATGTCTGGCTTTCACAAAAGCAGACAGAGCATAGTAGTAGCAAAGCAATACATAGAAGTGAGGGAACCAGTACTATACATACCATGTTTATCTTTCTTCAATGGTTCATCTCTCCTGGACCAGTCCTTGGTGCATTTTGCCAGGTTTTCATTTTCTTTGGAAAACTTCTCCATGAACTGTTTATTATAAGTTTCTTGTGGCTCCGGAAAATGATACATAAGCTTCAAATCTTGTGGAGTGAATGAGCCAATGAGCTCTTGACCCTGAGTCTTAAATTGTCTATCTGTAATATCAGTACTATCAAGTACCCATTTAATCATGTCTATGTATGGAATAATTCTCAGTCTCGCTGCTACTCGGTGCAAGAATGAACAAGCTAGCTCTGTAAGAGATGCTTTAGAAGACCCATGTGAGCCTGCGGTAGCCATAACTTCCATTACTCTGGGGTTCTCTTCTTCAAATAGATTATACATGCCCTCCCAAGTAGTGATACCAGCGTCTTTGTTATAGGCGGTGTCTGTGTATAAGGGCTTCATCTCTTTGTCCTCATAACCTAGAACCTTGTCTTTCTTTCCCATAATACTCTGAATACTACTTTGTATAGTTCTCAGTTCTTCGCTCCTGCAGTTCACGAATTAAGTGAGAATAATGATAGAAAAAAGTGACGGGAAAGTTTTAAATGCTGAAGACGTATGAAATATACTACCTTACATGAAATAACTCTTCAATCAGAACGAAACCATTTTTCATTAATGAATGACAATAAATTCATTAATTTAACATTAAAGAGTATAACGGGGTCTCGATTTATGGAAATATTTTCTTCGTGTAATGAGCCTTTATAAATATGCGATAAGGTGATCTG
The DNA here is from genome assembly GCA_034641835.2 of Pinus albicaulis. Classification (NCBI taxonomy): domain Eukaryota; kingdom Viridiplantae; phylum Streptophyta; class Pinopsida; order Pinales; family Pinaceae; genus Pinus; species Pinus albicaulis. The sequence continues at coordinate 797,902,992 of CM076582.1, read as the reverse complement.
TGATTTGCTTCGCAATATCGCAAAATCGCAATATCGCAGATCGCATTCTCGTGGAATCAAATAGCGCAATATTGTAACATCGCGAAATCGCTATATCGCAATATCGCAATATTGCAAGACATAAAATATGACAAACATCCGTTAACATATTTTCTACGACATGCGATTTGCGATATATGTTATCGCTCATAGGTGATTTTAAGTTTTCATCGTAAGATATAACATTCTAAGAATGCGATGCGATGAATGTAGTTTCGAATCGCGATCTCGCTATTTTTGTGTTCCGCTTATAAAGAGGCCTTCATTACCTTTTTGTGATGCAATATTCCTCAAAGAATTATTCTATTCTAAGCTATCATAAAACTTAAGTTTTTTAGATTTTTCAAGGAATTTTCTCCTAATTTTATGATAGTAAGTTTTATTAAAAAAAGGAAAACAAGCACTAATTGATTTTTTAGATTTTTTGACTAAGGGTCCCCACTTATTTAGTATTATCACTAATACTAAATAAGAAGGGGGGTTGTTGCTGGCCACAACAATTGGCGATTCACTTGGAAGAACTAGTTATCTCTACTTTTATTTTGAATTTTCTATACTTTTAAAATAGAAAATTTTCCAGAAAATCAAACTTTATTATAGAAAGACAAAGTATATTATGCTTTTATCTATCAATGATATTGTTTCTTCTATATTCAAATTTGATTATTTACTTCCTCAGGCTATTCCTTGTATTTACATCAGTCATTACTTGGTTTATAAAGATAAAAACAAAAGGCTTCTCTGTAAATCAGTTTTAAATATGATCATTTGTCGTAGGTAGAGCCGCTGCTGCCAGCAAACGTTTATAGCCTCGACAGGGTTACCTATTACCTAGCAATGATCCTGTGTCCTACTTAGGAAAATATACAATTTTCAAAGAGAAATCCATATCCACACATATTGCTTTCATTTTTTATTTTTTTCAAATCCTTAAAGAACAATGTCTTGGTTTGGTAGCCAATTTATGACAGTGCCATTCACTTGATTTATAACTTTGCTGAACAAGATGGCTCGTGATGAGAACCCTTGCCTTTTGATTGCAACAATCTTGAGTCATTTCCCTGTTGTGGTATGCAGTATTGGCAAAGTCAACAATCTATAATATCTATGATCATGATAAGTCGGCTCGTGATGAGACCTCTTATTCTTTAAGTTAAAGTGCATTATTGGATTATTCCCTGAACATTGTAATTTTCTAGGTGGGGAGGAAGTCATTGTTTCCTTAAGATAGCTCTGGATGACAATAATAGAGTTTTTTGGAAAGGACTTTTCTACAGAGAATCTTCATTTTTTTATTGATACCTTTCATTGGACTGATATAAAACCATTTCTCACTAAAAGTTTCTTTTTATCAAAATTTCCAAAGTTGAAACTAATATCATTTCTAGGTTTAAAGCTTTTAAATGTATCTTTAAATAATAATGATCAATTTTCTAAAAGAATTCTATTTATATAAGTGAAAAAACAAAATCTAAAAGAGAATTTGTATCTTTTTCGTGAATTTCAAATGTAACCATTAACAACCGGTTTTATTATGACAATAAAGAAAACTAATATACAAAATAGAAGAGTGATCTTCTATGGAAAATATTTTTTGAGGATCTGTCCATTAATAGGTAAAGACTCTCTTTTTCCAGTTAAATCCTGTAACATAAAAGTAGATGGACCTATAATCTCTGTGATTTGGAAAGGACCAAGCCACATTCGTTGAAATTTCGTATGTTTCCCTTTTTCCTCATGAGCTTTGTCCCATTTTAAAACTAGATCTCCAACCTGAAAGTCCTTTCTGGATGTCATGTTTGAATCAAAAGAAGCTTTAACTAACGCTTGGTGATGAGCATGAGTTATTTTGGCCTTTTCTTGTTGTTCTTCTAGCTTAATTAATTCCATCTGCCTTAGTTGTAAGGAAGAAGTTGGTGCTTCATAAATATATTGAACTAAGGCCAAAGAAGGAATTACTAGATGAGTTGGAAGAGCCACTTCTTTCCCATAAACTAAATTAAAGGGAGAAGTGCCAATGGAGGCCTTCTGCGTTATTCGATCTACCCATAAAGCATATATTAAAGACTTATGCCAATTTTTATGATTTTGATCAATGGTTCGCTTAATGATTCTGATTAAGTTTTTATTTGTCGATTCAGCTAACCCATTTCCCTGTGGATAATAATTGGTAGAGTATTTAAGTTTGAAACCTCTTTTAAGTGCAAATTAATTCATAGCATTACCAGAAAAATATGATGCATTATCAAACATTAAAGCAGAAGGTAAACCAAACCTGGTTATTATGAACTGATCTATGAACTCGATGATATGTTCGGCATTAGCAGTCTTGAGAGGGACTGCTTCTACCCATTTCGTAAATAATAATTTGATGTAATGATATACCTATGTTGTTTAGAAGAGTGAGGAACGATCTCACCTATTATATCCAATCCCCATTGATCAAAAGGCTGCTCAATGTTGACTGGTTGTAACAGTAATGATGGTTTCTTTTGTCTTCCAGCAGCATTTTGACAAACTTGACATTTCCTTATGTAGATATGTGAGTCTTTGAATAATGTGGGCCAGTAATAGCCTGCGTGAAGGATTTTATGTGCAGTAGTATCTCCAGCATAATGTCCACCTGCTAGCCCATCATAAATTTCCTGCAAGTCTTTTTCAGCTTCAAATTTCTCAAGACATCTGAGGAGAATAGAATCATAATTAATTCTAAAAAGAACATCATTCACAAGCTGATATTGTTTTTCCTTCAATATTAGAGCTCTTTTCTTATTGTAAACGAGATTTGGAGGATAATATCCATTCTTTAGATAGAAAATGATATCAGCATATAATGATTCAACATCGTTTAGGCTTACCTCATATGTTTGTATCTCTGCAGATGGTTTCTCGGAAATAAGTGATGCCCCAGCTAGTATTTTACAAAAGCCTTGTCCTCTTACAATACTTGCTGGTTTGATGTCTACATCATATTCTTGTAAGGCAGTAATCCAATTGGCTCTTTTCTCACCCACATCTTTCTGAACTAAAATATTTCTTACCACTGGAAACGGCACTATGATTTTTGTATGGGTTTTAAGTAGAAAGGGTCTGAAATATTTAATTGCTTTGAAAATAGCATAAGCTTGTTTCTCTACATATGAATAATTCAATTCAGCCCCCTGTAAATTTGAACTGAAGAAAGAAATTGGAGCTTCTGCCTTGTCTTGATTTGCTTGAGTGAGTATCGCAACATATGATTTATCAGAGGCAAATGTATACAAAATAAAAGGATCGAAAAAATTTGGAGTTGCTAAATATGGAGCATTAACAATTGCTTGTTTGATCAGATTGAATGCCTCATATTCGTTTTGGCCCCATTTGAAGTTTGAATTCTTTTTAATCATTTCTTGTAAATGAGATACAATTCTTGAAAAATCTAGCACAAATCTCTTTACAAAATTAATCTGTCCAAGGAAAGATTGCATGGCTTTCTTGTTGTGAGGTAAGGGTATTTCAGAAATCTACTTAATTCTATCAGGATCAATATGAATTCCAGATTTTGACACTATGAATCGAAGAAGTTTACCTTCACTTAATGCAAAAAAATATTTTTGTGGGTTAAGTGAAATTCCATACCTTTGACAAAGTTGAAAGATCTGTTTTAAGTCTTTAAGATGATTGCTTCGTTTCTTGGAATATACAGTTATATCATCCAAGTAAATTACCACTGATTTGTTAACTAATCCCTTGAAAGCGATGCCCATTGCTCTCTGAAATGTGGCACCAGCGTTAATCAGACCAAAAGGCATCTTTTGATATGCATAAGTGCCCCATTTAGTTCTGAATGTGGTTTTCAATTGGTCATCAGGATGGACCAACACTTGGTTGTAACCAGAGAAACCATCTAAGAAAGACATTAATTCTGATCCTACAACTGCCTGTAATATTTGCTCCATAGGAGGCAAAGGAAAATTATCTTTTTGGCAAGCTTTTTTAAGGTTTCAAAAGTCAATGCAAATTCTAATGTCTCCATTATTCTTTCTAATAGGAACCATATTGGAAACCCATTTAGAAAGTCGAACGAGAAAAATAATCTTGGCTTTCAATAACTTATTGAGTTCAGATTTGATCTGATTTTCTAGATTGGGATGGATCTTTCTCAGCTTTTGTTGGACAGGTTTTTCGTCATTGATCATTGGGATAGTATGTTGGATGATAGAAGTGTCATAAGTTTTGAGTTCATCGTAGTTCCAAGCAAAGACACTTTTGTATTGTTTCAAAAGACGAACATACGCTAATTTTTCTTTAGGAGCTAGACCGAGGCCTAGGTTGATATTCTGTGGTTTAGTATCAGTTCCTAGATTTACTAATTCATAATTCAAAGTTGAACTTTGTAGTTTTGAATTGGTAGATATTTTGAATCGATCTTTCAAATCATAAAGGTCTTCTAACTTGACTACTGAATTTGGCATATCATTATTAGTGCTATCTTGTTGCAATTGTCTGTCATGTTGGTCTTCATCAATTATCTGATTAGTGTAAGATCCTTCAGATGTGAGGAAACTTACAATATTAGGATCATCATTGAAAATCCTCCAATTGGTAATGTTATCAGGAATAGAAGGTCTAAAGATTAATTTGATTGAAAATCGATCAGGGCTATAGTCTTCTGCAGGAATGAGCTTGGAGGCCATGTTAGCTAGGAGGTCTGCACTAGCATTCTGGATTCTGGGAATTGATGAAATATTAAATGCTATAAAGTGTTCAGTCAGATCTTGAGCTAAAGATTGATAATGCTTCAAATGACCTGATAAAAAATGTATAGTATTGCGTACCTATTTGATTACAATTTCAGAATATTCGAAAACTTGTAGATATTTGATGTCTAATCCGATTGCTTTGTATAATCCTTGGACTAAAGCTTCGTATTCTGTGGTATTATTGGTGCAATCTAACTCAAGTCTACAAGTTAGCATAATTTTGTTTCCCTCTAGACTAACCAACATGCATCCTGCTCCTGATCCTTCATTAGACTTATAACCATCAAAAAATAACTTCCAAAATAAAGATTTATTTACAGGAGTATCTACAAAATTAATGCATTTAGAACTATCTGTTTGAGAAAAAATTTCTACTTGAGATAAAACATAATGTTCTAAATAAGGTGAAGTATGAGCATTGAAATTTCCTAAGAAAGAATCAACTAAATAGTTTCCAATGATTTTATTGTTGTATGTAACCGGTTCATTTTCTCCCTCCAGTTCAATTACTATGTATTTCTGATGTTTTTCTCGCTCAACCTTTATTTGATTTGGTTTAACATTGTAAGGAAGCCACATATGCGACCAACCAGTTGTGAAGTATCCATGAAGTTTTTCTGACCAATCTTTGCTAAGAATTAAGCCATAAAATTCTGGAATATCTGCAACTAAAATGTCGATAACTTGACATACCTTTGGATTAGATGACAGTATTATGGTAACCTGATTTAATTCACCAATCACTTCAACTTGCGATCGATCTAGCTGGACGAGGCGCACAATAGATTTTTGTGGTTGAATGTTCAACTTTGCACATATTGATTTTGGTAAAATATTGGATGAAGCTCCAGATTCCACTAAACAATTATGCAAATTTTTATTGAAAACTTCATAAGTAAGAAGAAATGGAGGAGTATGAGATCTCGACCTTCCTCCAATTAAAGCGATATTTTCTAGATCAACTTTACTGATCGCATTAGTTGGAGGTCTTCCCATCTCGTTGGAAGCTTGAGAAATTACAGGATCGGGCAAAGGTTTTTCTGGTACAGCATATAATTCTTTCAAAAGTACCTTTTTCTGGTGTTTTAACTTGCTCAATTCATAAAAAGTGATGTTAGCCCTAGTCTTCTTCATGTCTTCTATGATATTATACTCCATTTCATCCGAAATGATCAGTGTTTTTGATGGAGTTGACGAATCTGTTTGGACTAGGCTAGTTTGAGTTGTTTTTGATGTTGTTTTCTTGGGTGAAACTTTATCCTTAGTCATTGAGCTTGCGCTCTTTGGCTTAGGAGTAGGTTGAGGAGGATCAAGTTGATTTCTACTTCGAGTGCTAACCAGGGATGCTTCTTGATCTTCCTCATCTGGGAGGATGAAATCCCACATACCTTGTACTTCTACAACTTCTTCTTCATCAGTAGTTTCTTCAGTAGCATTTTCCTCTTCTTCTTCTTCTGATTCAGCATTAGTAATAGCATTTGGTGGCTTTGGATCAGTTGAAGGGTTTCTTCTAAAAGGCTTGAAAGACTTTTTAGAAGATGTTTCTGCCACTTGTTTCTTAATGTCAACCATTTTGTTAGACATGGTTTTCAAAACTTTATGCAATCCTTCTAAATCAAATGGATCTTTCGATTGTTTTTTCTTGGGGTCTTCCTTAAAAGTAACCTTCTTGGATTTTCGTTCTTCTATCTCATTTTTCTTTTCTAAAGCAATGATACATTTCTCTACTGCTATTGCTTCCTTCATATTATCTTCTAAAGTTTTTTTGTTAGCCCTATCAACGAAGATTTCTATGTTTGATGGTAAAGAAGATATGTACCATTCACTTCGCACTTCTTTTCTAGGCTTGGAAGCAGTAGGAATTTTATTTAACAATTTATTGAAACGTGAATTAAAATCCTTGATAGGCTCTTTTAACTTAGCTCTAAGATTAGACAAGTCATTGATCAGTGTCGCTGTAGACCTGTCATCACCAAACTTAGTCAAAAATTGATCTTGAAAGATATCCGAACTAGTGATAGATCCATATGGTAATGAGAAATACCATGATCCAGCTGTTGCTTGTAGAGTATAGGGAAAAATTCAGATGACAACATCTTCATTAGTAACTCCATTGAGATTTATGGACAACATAAAATTGTTTATATGTTCTTCTGCTAGCATGCCTGCTTCAGGGTTAAACTTAGGCAACCATTTTTCAGGATGGGTCGGTATTTGACTCAAGGGTGCAGGAATTAAGACTTCCCCTGGATTATTCCATGTCATTTGGGCCATCACTGAACTACTAACAAAGGAAAGTGTAGAGGACGATCCCTACGGTTGGGGAGATGAAGATATTACGATTCCAGATGTTTGGGAAGGAGATGTGGAAGTTCCAGTGGACTGACGGACAATAGTCTGAAGTGGAGGGGTGGATGGTTGACTTCATGGTGAATATTTTGAGATGGATGATGATGATGAAAGAGTCTCACTATTAGACCCTTTAGGTTTTTTCCTTTCTCTCTTCCTTGTAGGTAGAGGTAACTCAGTTTGCTGAATGCCAAGCTTCTCGCTTTGTAATCTGGTAAGAGGATGAGCAGGATTATATTGCGAAGTCACACTACCTTGAGATTTATCAGATCGTTGAGGTGATATTGAAAATAGCTGAAGTTTATGAATCAAAGATTCAACTTTAGGAGCCTCAATAGCATATTCTTTTGAAAAGTCAGGGTTTGTGGCAGTGGCTGTTGTTCTTTCGACTTCTGGCTCTAGAATTAAAAATTCTATGTGCAATGGAGAAGTCAGGGGAGATGGTGAGGGAAATTTACTCTCAGAATGGTATTTATATTTTGACTTACTTGCCATTCATAGTTCGGTGCCCTCCTTCTAGCGCCAAATATGTTGAAGCCCCGAAAATCGAGTCTACAACAAGGGGGATACCCACCCGGTCCGGACCTTGGTTAGCAGCTCCTTTTTCGTTTGGTGTAGTGGGTCCAACTGGGGATAATGGGACCAATTTCCCAATATGTGTGTATGTGTTGAGAATTGATATTTCCTTTCTAAAAAATTTCCTAAGTGAAATGCTTTTATTCTAATTCTAATCTAATAACATGCAAATTGTATCCTAATTAAACAGAAATATCTAATTCTAAAATAAACCTGGGATGTAATATTTTCTTTATGTGATCTAAAATGATTTCAAATAGAAATTGGTAATAAATATCATTCAATTGTTATAAGAAAATAATTCAATAAAGATAAACCACTTCGTATAAAAAGTTAGACGATATAGTAGTTGTGAAAAATATATCGCATAATAAGCTATTCATATATTAAGCATAAACAAGTGACTATCACTGTACAAAAGTGCCAAAAGACAACTCAAACATTCAAGTGTTAATACATAAACAACTGAACATAAATATCACTTTAACACAGAGGTAGAAATAGTTAAGAGATAAAAGTACCATTTATAACTAGTTCTACTCATGAGCTTCAAGCAATAATGACTTATCTCTTCTTAATCCAACATCCACTAAGAGTACAGAAGTGCAACATCAGTAGTAGATATTAAACGCAGATATCAATAAATCATGTTCCATTCATTCATCAAAACCTCCTCTGAGGGTGCAAAAGTGCATGTTCTGAGGACAAGTTTTTGACAAATTTCAGGACCCTTCTCTAAATGCATGAGAAGGGTTTAAATACTACTAACTAAATCTAAAAATAATTAATTACAAAAATGTAGGATACGGTTTAAATGACCATCCTATTTTTAGGCAAAAATAAAGCAAAAATAATGCTTAAACCTAAAATTAAAACTCAACAACTAACTACTTGTGAATCTGTTTTTTGGAATTGCAAGCGTTCAACATTGATTTGAGAAGAATAGGCTGGCCGACTTCAGATTTCAACTGTCTCGTAAAAACGGAATTAGCAAGAGCTGGTGCTATCTTCTCGGTAGAATTGATGATACACTCGAGAGTCATGCATTGTCTGTGTGGTTTTACCAAACATGCCCAATAAGAATCCCAATTAACTTTGTTAATCCTTTAATCAATTCTGCCTTTTCTTGGGCTTTCGGATTCCAGTCTATCTGCAGCTGTTGTGCTTTTGGTAGGTATCCTGGAATAGTTTCATAGATCAGATTTTCCTTGTGTAAATTTTCATTTATACAATCAATAATATTTCTGGCTGCTGTGGCTGCTTTTTCTGCCGCTTGCTCTGCCTTCCTGATTTGTGCATTCCAATTATTAAAAAGTATTTCTTTGTGATTTTCATTGATTGTAGGTGCACCTGCTCTTTTCCCCTCCTCTGTATTTTGCCAAGCCAAATAGTCATTAATTATTTTTTCAGTTAAATCATAATCATGTCGTAAATCTACAACATGATTAGTGATTTTATCACTTTCTTCACAATAAGAGTTCCATTCTGATATTCTTTGGCATAATATTTCTTGTTGTTGCAGTAGTTGGTCATTTAAGGAAATAGACTCTGTGATAAATTCTGTGAGCTTGGGATCATCTTTGTGCATTTCTTGCATAATTTGTAGTTGTTTCGCTTTTTCGGCCAAACTGTTATGATATCCAATCTTCATTTGTTGAAAATCTTGTTGTAATTTTTCAAGTTGTTTCTGAGCTTCACTGTTAGCATTGGCTTCTTGCTGCTGTTGTTGCAAGACCTGTACCTAATCTTATTTCTCATTCAATAATTGTCGTACCTTAGATGCTTTTTCAATGGTTGCAGAGGCATAAGCTCCTGTGATCTGAGATAATTTAGTGAGATTTTCAGTTGGATCAGTAGTAGGATCTTTCCATAGAACATCTAGGTGTTCTACATCATGAGAAGGCACATTTTATAATTTCCTTTTCTTCCTTTGTCTTCTTACCACTGCATTGTGTTGTGGACTATAGAATACATCAAGAGGAGGAATTTCCTCTTTCTTGAGCATGAGTTCATAAGATGGGGTTATGGGAATATGTTATTTTTCTGAGACATTGGTAGTTACTCCTGTTACTATATTTATGTTGTCTATACATTGCTCACAGGTGTCTATGTATTTTGTGCTTCAATATTAATCAAATCATTGAATGTTTCCCATTCCTTATCCAATTCAGTTCTGATTGATGATTGTTGTACAATGAGAGGGGGAATATTTAATTGTGGAGAGGTTGAAATATGTTGCTGTGAGAGTTCTTTAGACTGGGCAGTATTTTTTACCAACCCTTCACTCTTAGAATGTTCAGAAGTTTCTCTTACGGACTTTGACTTAGACCTGTTTGTACCTAAACTTCTACTGGAACTGACACTAGGAGTTGGTTCCCTTACGGGTTCCAAGCGCAATTTATCCATAGGGATAGTAGTTAACCTTCTTTCTCTGTATATTTTGAATTCTTGAAACTCTGCTAGAGGAAACCGTATTTGAGCTGAATGTAGAATTTCTTTAAGTGTGCCTTTTTCTTGGAACATGTCATCAAACAAATCCTCTTCTTTAGAAAACACTCTTATCTTGACTGCAGTAGTGAAATTTTTAACAACATCATATGGATCGAATGGTCTTCTTGGAAACTTAAACAAATGTAAACATCAAATATTGTTTACTTCTTTAAATGCATGACCAACATCAAATAATGAAAAGGCCCCACAAGCCACAGAAAATTGAGGCCAGATATCCTTCTTCTTGTCTTTCAACTCTTTAGTCAAACCTCCTTCTCCGCAGGTTTGATAAGCAATTTCTCGGGCGATGAGTTTATCAGGGACATACAAAGGTAAAACATGAGGAGAAGAAAAACTTCCCAAAACCCTAACATATTTAAATAATTATTCTCCAAACCATCTCACAACAGGTAGAATGTCCACCTCTGCTTCAAGAGAAAACCTTGGAGCATCTTTATCATACAATTTTCTGTACAGGGGTAACATAATGCCATGGAAAATCTTGTAAAAACAGGGAATGAACTCTGAATCCCACAACTCTTTGTGATAAACATGAATGGGCAGGGGATCTTGAATTGTCCATTTCCAACCCATTAACGGAAACTTAGAAACATAGCAAATTGAATCCATCACATAAGCAGATAAATAAAAAGGAGGATAAATCCTCTGAGAGACAGTCCGTTTAGACCGGTAGTTAAAAATAGTCGTGGCTAAGTTATCAGATAATATCTTAGCCCAATCCACAATGGTAGCATTCACAACAACATTCAATAACGGAAGCCATTCAGGTGAAAACTTATTAATGTCTGGCTTTCCAAAAAGCCGACAGAGCATAGCAGCAGCAAAGCAGTACGAAGAAGTGAGAGAACTAGTACTATACATACCGTGTTTATCTTTCTTCAATGGTTCATCTCTCCTGGACCAGTCCTTAGTGCATTCTGCTAGCTTTTCATTTTCTTTGGAAAACTTCTCCATGAACTGTTTGTTATAAGTTGCTTGTGGCTCTGGAAAATGATACATAAGCTTCAAATCTTGTGGAGTGAATGAGCCAATGAGCTCTTGACCCTGAGTCTTAAACTGTCTCTCTGTAATATCAGTACTATCAAGTACCCATTTAATCATGTCTATGTATGGAAGAATTCTCGGTCTCGCTGCTACTCGGTGCAAGAATGAACAAGCTAGCTCTATAAGAGATGCTTCAGAAGACCCATGTGAGCCTGCGGTAGCCGTAACTTCCATTACTCTGGGGTTCTCTTCTTCAAATAGATTATACATGCCCTCCCAAGTAGTGATACTAGCGTCTTTGTTACAGGTGGTGTCTGTGTATAAGGGCATTATCTCTTTGTCCTCAGAACCTAGAACCTTGTATTTCTTTCCCATAATACTCTGAATACTGCTTTGTATAGTTCTCAGCTCTTCGCTCCTGCAGTTCACGAATTAAGTGAGAATAATGATAGAAAAAGGTGATGGGAAAGTTTTAAATGTTGAAGACATTTGAAATATACTACCTTACGTGAAATAACTCTTTAATCAGAACGAAACCATTTTTCATTAATGAATGAAAATCAATTCATTAATTTAACATTAAAGCTTATAACGGGGTCTCGATTTATGGAAATATTTTCTTCGTGTAATGAGCCTTTAAAAATCTGCGATAAGGCGATCTGCAATTTTCTTCGCAATATCGCAATATCGTAATATCGCAGATCGCAATCTCGTGGAATCAAATAGCGCAATATTGTAACATCGTGAAATCGCTATATCGCAATATCGCAAGATCTCAAGACATAACATATGACAAACATCCGTTAACATATTTTCTACGACATGCGATTTGCGATATATGTTATGTCTCATCGGTGATTTGAAGTTTTCATCGTAAGATATAACATTCTAAGCATGCGATGCGATGAATGTAGTTTCGCATCGCGATCTCGCTATTTTTGTGTTCCTCTTATAAAGAGGCCTTCATTACCTTTTTTCGATGCGATATTCCTCAAAGAATGAATCTATTCTAAGCTATCATAAAACTTAAGTTTTTTAGATTTTTCAAGGAATTTTCTCCTAAGTTTATGATAGTAAGTTTTATTAAAAAAAGGAAAACAAGCACTAATTTATTTTTTAGATTTTTTGACTAAGGGTCCCCACTTATTTAGTATTATCAATAATACTAAATAAGAAGGGGGGTTGTTGCTGGCCACAACAGGGTGTTACATGGGAGCACTGTGAAGCAGTAAAATATTTTGGAATCATAAAAATATCAGAATTTGAAAGGTATGGTGATTCACTCAAAACCCTAGATAGAATTTTATTTTTATTTTACTATTAATTTTTTTTTACAATTCTTGTTAGATTTATTCACCATTAAAAAATAAAATAAAAATAAAGACCATGTATAGTAAAAAAATTACTATAGATTTTACTAGTAAATTTTTTTACTATCTATGTTCCTATTTAAATTTAATTAAAATTTAGAAAAAAAAAAATTCAATACTTACCATAAGCCTTTGCTTCTTCCTACAAAATTTCACCTTAGGGTTTAACTTCCTCTACCACTTCATAATTACAATTTTCTATTTTAGGAATTTTAGATTTAATAGGTTTGTGTACTTACTATATATAGGGTGTTTCACAAGTAAAATAGGGGAATCACTTATTGAATTTGATCCAAACTCTATCGGCCCTATCCATTTTTTGTAAAAAGCAGATATATGTTTCTCAGTGCGCCCTGTGTAATACACCACACCGATATATTATAACACTGTTAGTTCTATCCAGCATGTTCATCATTTCTCCTAATGTAATATAACGCACTGACACGACTCTTCAAAATAGCATCGTTAAATCATTGTGGTGCATTTAGCATTACAAATCGCACCCCCATAATTTAAAATTATTTTAAAATGAATAATTTTCCCTAACGATGCCGAACAATTAAAAGCCTGGTGTGTTTAATGGGATAAACACACTAGTGTGTTTATTCAGATAAACAATTTGGTTACCAGAGCTCTTTTTGGCTGAAAATTATTTTATTTATTTATAAAATATATTTAATGTATTCTATATTGAATGGTACAGGTTGTATATTGATAAAAAAATGTCTAAGAGGGTGTCAAGTAGAAAAAATACTAATCGGCACAATGATAACACATCAAAAAAAGTAGAGAAAGCAAGTTATTTGTAAATTATTTACAAAATTAATATATTTGAACTATATGTAAGTTTAACTAATATGTATTGGTTAGTGTGTGTCATGCAAATCCACGTAATGAAGAAGGCCGATAATATTATTTCTAATCTAAGTGCATAAGAGTGTAAAATCCTGATAGAAAAATTGCAGAAGGATAAATTGGATGAATGAAAAAATATTATTCAATATGAGTTGTTTTTTAAATCATTAATAATATAATTTAAAATATTATGTAATATGTTTCAAACAATATATTAATTCATATATGTTTAATGTTCTACAAGGAACAACAATGAAGGAAAATATCAATGTCGTTCTAAGAAAGGAAAAATTATATAACATCTAAATGATGATGAATTGGTCCTTAGCTCATTTGGAGTGGTGTTGGAGGTTAATGAAAGGGGGATTGTTTTTTTTTAAACTATAAGTGATCTAGTAGAATGAACAGATAGACGTAATTTTCACTTACAATACAAAAACCAATCCAATGATTCTAAGAATCAAACTATATCTAAACTACAAGAAGTGTTTCCAGAGCAATGGTAAATGAGACATGTCACACTTGCAATAGAAAAAACATACAACAACAAAAAAAAATAATTCAAAAGGTAATATTCCCATTTACAAATATTTTCTAGAATTGTATGTATATTTTAGTACAAACCATTCATTTAGTAATATCAATTTGTTATAATTTGTCTTTATATATCAATATAAAAATAATGTATTACTTTTTTCAAGAAGATTATGAAAATCCAAAATGATCAACGAGCTAATATGTGAAACATGTGAGTAGGAATGTCCAAAAAAATGTACAACGATATGGTCAAAGAAATTAATGTAATTTCATTATAGGAGGAGCCATCTCAACAAAACTTTGCTTCAAATTTATGTATTCATAATTGAATTTGTAAATATAAAAAAATAATTTAGCATTAAACATTATTTTTCAAGTATTTTATTGCAGAAAATAAAACAAAATGGAACCCATTTGACACATAAAACAGGATGACAAGGAAGAAAAGGGTTTATTTCAAATTTTGTGAGTAATTTTTGATATTTCCTTATAACAACTCGAGATTTCATTTTTGTATGTTTTTAGTTGTTTTACAGCAACCATCCTTGAATGTCTTCAAATAGGTGCTAACATACAAAGAAGAGAAATCGGAAGAATTGATTGACATTGGGTTGAATATGGGTTGTTAGTATATGTTGGCATATCAAAAAATAATTGTGGAATTTGTAAGTATCTATTTTGTTTTACTTCTCTAAGTTTATAATTAATAGAACAAAAAAACTTTTTTATTAAAAGTATGATTTATAATGGGGTTGAAAACATGCAAGAAATAAAGTATGGAACTATGCCAGTAGAAGAATTGTTGCAAAAGGCATGAGACTTGGTTTTGAAACCATGTGCACAGTTTATGAGTCACTTCTTTCTATGATAGATTGCTATTCGATTTACATTGATGCATATTATTTATTTTAATTTTCATTATTATCATCAATGTAGATACAATCATTACACTTTATTTTTATGTTTGCAAATGGAACAATCGATGAAATAAACAAAACATTCCTCCAAATAACCCAAGTCATGGACGTAGCTCGAGCACTGATAACAGTTCCAATGAAGAATGATGATTTATTTGGATATCACTGCAACCTGCTGTATTTTTTGAAAGCATTGTTTGTGAAAATCAGAGATTTTGTTTAACGTAATGGACATAATGTCCCAATTGAAAGACAAAGGGTTACCAATAAAAATCCCATTTTGTATGAAAAAGAGCCTCTTATTGATATATAATAAAATACATTTTAATTTATTCTATTTTTTTATCCAATGTCCCTTTGAAATGCTACACCACTGATTAAATATATGGATGATTAAATATTATAAAGAAGAGATGTGAAATATGATAATATAACAAATTAATCCAAACATCACATACAAATGAATTAATCAAATTTTAATTTATATGAATAATGTTATATGATATGCGTCGATTTTTTCTATGAATAACGGATTTAAAAAATTACAATAATTGCATTTTCATAGGTCGATGTTTCGAAAAAAACAAAATCTCATACAAAAAATCGGTGAGTCCATAACATAAAAAATCACCGATGTGTTGTCATATATAAGACCACCGTGACGACATATTTTATCATGATCGGTGCCTTTCCGGAAAACAACAGCATTTGGGCATTTATTACTTAAAGAAATGATATTTTTTTCAATTAACGCTCCGGTGCATTGTAATTCTTAACACATGTAATATTCTGAAATGGGAAAAGTAGGAATATAGTGAAAAATGTTGGAACAATAGTTTAAAACATCATATTCAAGCAAGAGGCCAATATGGAGACCTTTCATACATTATAACAGTAGCAAAATATGCATAAATAATGGGCCATATAATGTACAACAAGAAATAACAAGCCTCCAATGGACAAAATCCCTCAAAAAGAGGTGTTGCTACTATATATAAAGACTGGAAGACTGCTACAACGTTATTTTAAAGCCACTGTTACAGAAAATGATTGCATAGCAGATCTAAGGCTGATATGTGCCTCAAAAGATAGATCCAATACAAATCGGAGCACTATGAAACCTTCAATTAAGAACCACTTAAGGGTTTTCAGCAAAACACCATGTACGAGATGGGGATATAAGCCCTACGGCTGAATATCCACTGAAAAATATATATCTAGAAAGTGTGGTTGATCTGATATGCACAATTTAATAGCCTCCTCCAATATATCCCCTAAATTAAAGGAAATCCCTTTCACTAGAAAACCTTCTCTCCAAATGGTGTGCCAAACCACCTTGCAACTCCTCCTATAGAAAGAATGTAGATCTAGAAATAAAATGGGTTGTAGGGATAGATAAATAGTTGGATCGATGCCAAGATCTGAAAATATGCACAAGGGCCTTCCTTACTATCCTCCCAATGTAAATTAAGCCTTCTCCATTGAAAATAAGCAATGAAATGACCCAAAGATGGTCTCCACTGCTGCAACCTACAAAACAACTCAACCCTCAATAGGATATGTGTTGTAAATGAAAGATGAAGCTTGGCCTTAAGCCTGATAGTGGAAAATGTAGCACATGAATCCTCCAAGAGATTCTCAATGGAAGAGGTGGGATTCTTGATCAAGAACACCCAATGCTAAACAACACTCAATCTCAGCTAAACAACAAGAGAAAGATATATGTCTAAAAAAACCATATATTCAGAAATATCATATATCAATACATAATGAATAATGGTTGCCATCCTCTTCCTTAAATAAGATATGAGCTTGCAAACCATAAACCCCATCCAATAATAGCACTACTTCCATGCAAATAATCTCCATCTAAAACTGCATTGTCTTTCATTTATGGCCACTCCTCCATGACAACATTGCTGATTTGGTCAAAGTTAACCCAATCAAGGTGTTCCAACCGCTTTTCACACCTAAGGGTACTCAATTAAGCTACCAATATCTATCCTTTTCACATTGGAATTGATTTATTTATTATGAAGGATAATTATGGACCTCCATTGTCCTCTTGTTCATAAAAAAAAGCAACAAAACAAAATTTAATATTCCAACTAGCTCATGGCTAATTGGGAATATTACAGTCCTCCCTTCCCAAATGTTGCTTGTCTTCAAGCAACTAACAAGGTGAGTGTTGCAACTCTTCTCCTCCCTCATTGGTGACACAAAAATTTGATAAGCTTCCCTCATAAGCTAAGTGTCTACCAATCCATCCCTCCATGAATTTCTCCTCCAAAGTTCTTATGAAATGAAAATAGTTCATCCCACAGGGAGAGAATAGTTCCAATGAAACAAACATGGTTTTCCCAATGTTCTCCCTGAAACATGTAGCATAATGAACATGGAGAATCTCTCTCCCATAGGGCATATAAATTCCTCCCATCCTCCCTCCAATAATTCCCATAAAACGAATAAGTACATCAGCAATATATGGGATCAAAACTAAGTACATGCACACAGAAATTTGTACAAATGGAGGTGGGTCATAGTCTCACATGTGGAACCAACGTAGTAAATCTCCTGACTACATCAGATAATGATATGGTAAGTGGTTTCCCCACCACTTACTTGCTTCCCCAGTCTTATCACCATGGCTGAAAGTGTGAGATATGTTTGGTGCTTTTGGAATGCACCCACAATGATACAAAATCTCCCTATGTCTTCCAAGGTAGTGGCCATGTTCAGAAATGTTTATGGCCCAAAGTTTGCCATGAATTTTATATGGAATAATGCTCTTTCTTGGAGCTATGGCCTGCATATACATGGTAAATTAATGTGAGTAATCATCAAATGAAACATTATGTACATAAACATGTTCTTTACCAAAGTTTATGTTCATACAAATGGAGTGGTCTATAGAGAGATCCCCTCTCATTCCAAAAGAGGAAAGAGGTGGTTGTGATTTAAATACTTCATTAAGTCATGTCTCTCTTCTAACTCCACATGGTTCATGCATCCTTGAAAATGTTGATATAGTTCCTCTTCAAAGCCTTCCCAATTGTAGCTCTCCATGATAATGTTGTAGGCTCTCATGGAATAAGTATGGCTGAAAAGGAAATCTTCATGAGATATTTGTAGCAACTTATCCTTGAGATTGGAGGCTCTAGATAATAATATCCTACCATGATATTAGATGACTTCTTCTTGGACTGAATAACCCTCTTCATGTATTTGGTCATCAAGTATCATGCATGTGAAAATATCCCTGGAATAATCCACCAACAATTGGGATTTCCAATATGGATCAATCCTCCATAGTGATAGCACTAATGATCTATCACAAAGAACATATGTCATATGGGTGCTCTTCTCCTTGAAATCTCCCATTCCAAAGGTATATGTTGGAAGGTTTCTATTCCTCCCATTCTCCTCCTCCCACAGCGCAAAATCTAAAATGAGAGTGGGTAATGATGATGTTGGGAGAATGACTCCTTCCTCCTTGAGTCCACTCAAGACTCTCAGCACTGTATCTTGGCCTCCTAATGCTCCCATCCCTCCTGGATCTATGCATGGAGCATCATTTTTTGAGACATCTTTCACCAAATCTAGATCAAGTGGCCTCCCAGGTGTTTTTCCACAAAATAATAATGTCCCATGAACCAATATCATAGGCATAATAGATGGGATTTTTAGCTCCTTACTTCCACTGCACAAATCCATCTCTGATTTCTGTGTGGAATTTTTATGTGAGGGATATGTGTGCATGCCTTTAATCATTTGAGTCTTGCCACTCTTTCTACCCACCCATTCCATTTGCAAAGTCTCCCAATCTGTGGTGACTTTTCCCAAAGTAATCAACCATTGCACACCCAATATCACATTGGTGTCAGGCATGTTAACCACAAAGAAATGATCAGTCAATGTATATGTCCCCATGGTGACTGATAAGGAAGGAACATAATGCATGCATTGCATAGTTCTATCTCCTGGGACCAAAACAGAAAATCCCTCAAAAGCATCAGTCAGTATTTTCCTTCTTTGCACTAGTTGGGCATCAATAAAATTTTGGGTAGCCCCATTTTCAACCAAAACAAAAACTCTCTGATCTAATATGGAACCTCAAACTCTCAAGGTCAAGTACTTAGGTACTCCTCTCAATGAGGCAAGAGCCCCTCCAATTAGAGAAAATTCCCCATTCCCATCTCTTGATGGTGTTGGTTCATCTTCTGCTATGTCAACATTGTGACCTCTTGTTGGTTCATCTTCTTCTTCCTCCTCATTATCTGAGAAGACCTCTATGTAGTGTGCCTTTCCTACTGCACATCTATGTATGGGTGTCTAAGATTCTTGGCATGTGAAGCAAAGCTTCCTCCTCCTCAAATCTCTTCGGACATCATCATCAAGAGGCTTTTTATTTTGGCTCTCTTTTGAAAGAGGAGCCTTCTCATCTTTTCCCTTTGATGGAAAAGAGGGCTTGTGCTGAAAGGTTGCCTTTGCTTTTTGCAAGGAATCTTGAATATCTCTAGACCTTTAAATGGCATCTTGAAGGGTAGTGGGCTTGGTAGACTTAGCCAACCCATGAAGAGGTTCATCTAACCCATCAATGTACATATAGACCCTTCTTGCTGCAGATAAATCAAGAACCATAACAGAAAGTCTTAAAATTTCAGAAATGTAAGTTTCTTGATTACCTTATTGTATTAGCTTTGCAAGCCACATGAATGGTGCTTTAGGATCTCTTCTAGAAAACCTCTCCACCAGCCTCCTTGTGAACTCTGAATATGCAGTAACATTGGCATGACCCAATGTAGACAAGCCATGGAACCACCAATCATGTGCTTCACCCTCAAGGTGCAACGTTGCTATCTTAATGGGTTCCATCTCTGGAACTTTGTTCAACTAGAAGTAGATGTAAAGCTTCTCTACCCATGATTTGGTAGTGCATTTAGATGACCCATCAAAGTTGGGTAAGAAAAATATGCCCATAGTGCGGTGTAGATCATGAAAATAAATGAGTCCACCACTTCTATTGTGATGTTTGGGTCTCCTATTGTCCTTGATTTGAAAAATTTATTGAAAACTCAAGTGGTCCTTGAATCTCTGAGTTTGAGACTCATACTCCATGAAATAGTATTCAAGGGATTCTTGTTCTTGAAACCCTTCATTTCCCACTACCAAGAATGTAGTCATTTTAGAGCGTTGGGAAACTCATTGTTGCTGCACTGGTTGATCACTCCAGTGATGAGAAATGTCAAATCCTTCACCATGTTGAAATCCTTTAGGGTATTCCTTGTATCTATGCATCCTCATATCCTTGATTTCTTTAGAAATATCTTGCATATCTTTTAGAAGAATTTTAGGAAAATCTTTCTCTTCATCTTCTCCTCCAGATAAAGGGGTTTTACCCTTGTCTTCTTTGTCATTTGTATAATCAAAATCTCGGTGTCTTCTTATTTGATACCTCTTCTCTCTATCTATAAGAGGATCTCCTTCTTCAAATGACATATTGGCTTTTCAATATGCATAGGATGTGCCAATATTATGCTATGATACCACTGTAATATTCCCAAATGGGAAAAGTATGAATATAGTGCAAAATGTTGGAAAAATAGCGTAAAACATCATATTCAAGCAAGAGGCCAATATGGAGACCTTTCATACATTATAATAGCAGCAAAATATGCATAAATAATGAGCCATAATATGTACAACAAGAAAGAACAAGCCTCCAATGGACAAAATCCCTCAAAAAGAGGTGCTACTACTATATATAAAGACTAGAGGACTGCTACAACGTTGTTTTAAATCCACTACTACAGAAAATGATTAAAAAATAGATCTAAGTTTTATATGTGCCTCAAAAGATAGATCCAATACAGATCTTAGCACTATGCAGCCTCCAATTAAGAACCCTTAAGGGTTTTCAGCAAAACACCATGTACAAGATGGGGATCTAATCCCTAGGGCTGAAGATCCACTGCAAAATATAGATCTAGAAAGTGTGGCTGATATGATATGTACAATAGAATAGCCTCCTCCAATAGATCCTCTAAATGAAAGGCAAATCCCTTTCACTAGAAAACCATCTCTCCAAATGGTGTGCCAAACCACCCTGCAACTCCTGCTACAATAATAACGCAGATCTAGAAATAAACTGCACTGTAGGGATAGATAAATAGTTGGTCTGATGACAAGATCTAAAAATATGCACAAGGGCCTTCCTTACTATCCTCCCAATGAAAATGAAGCCTTCTCCACTGAAAATAACCAATGAAATGACCCAAATATGGTCTCCACTACTGCAACCTGCAAAACAACTCAACCCTCAACAGGATATGCATTGTAAATGAAAGATGAAGCTTGGCCTTAAGCCTGATAGTGGAAAATGTAGTACATGAATCCTCCAAGAGCTTCTCAATGGAAGAGGTGGGATTCACGATCAAGAACACCCAGTGCTAGACAACACTCAATATCAGCTAAACAATAAGAGAAAGATATATGTCTAAACAGACTATATATTCAAAAATATCATATATCCATACATAATGAATAATGGTTTCCATCCTCTTCCTTAAATAAGATATGAGCTTGAAAACCCAAAGCCCCATACAATAATAACACTACTTCTATGTAAAACATCTCCATCTAAAATTGCATTGTCTTTCATTGATGGCCACTCCTCCATGACAGCGCTATTGATTTGGTCAAAGTTGACCTACTCAAGGTGTTCTAGCCCCTTTTCACACCTAAGGGTGCTCAATTAAGCTGCCAAGATCTATCCTTTTCACATTGGCATTGATTTATTTATTATCAAGGAGAATTATGGACCTCCATTGTCCTCTTATTCATAAAAAAATGCAGCAAAACAAAATTTAATATTCCAACTAGCTCATGGCTAATTGGGAATATTACAATGCACTAGTGATTTCATAGAAATAACACCACAATCCTACACAATATTATTTCTAGCCTCAGTGCATTATGAAAAATAAAAACATCGGTCATTTTATATAACTAATGTTGTGGTGTGTTTATACAAACAATACACATAGGCATTGCAAGTTTAAACAAAAGCACGAGGACTACAATTATTTTTTACATGCCCTAGTGTCGTTCCTTACAAGGACGCCTGGGGGCCTTTTTTATGTATTAACATCGATGTGGTAGATATTATGCACTAATTTTCTTTGCATTCAATTCCTCCATGCTTTTAGTTATTTATGCAGCCTGATGCATTTATATATGTAGTGCACCGATGTTGATTTTTCCATGAAACACACCGCAAAAAAAACATTTGCTAAAACCTTCGGTCGCCCAAATTTTTCAGTTGTGATAAATTTCTGTTATATTCTCTACTAAAACATCTTCTATCACAAAAAAATGTTGTATCATATGTTTTTTGAATATTTTTCCAATTTTAAAACACTAAAAACCTCTGTTATAACTTCTGCTAGAAGGTATTTTCCTTGTAGTGACCTTTTCACACCAAAGGGAAAGAACTTTCCAAATTTATCCATGTCTTGTGAAAAACACTAAAACTTTCCACACCAAGGCTGCTACACACATCACCCTCTCAAACAAGAAACTACAGGAGGCCGAGGTATCACCCTCTACACTCACTTTCTTCTCGTGGACAAACTTGCCAACTTTCCATTTCATATTAAATGACCCCCTCAAAACGTATATTTGCATGTAAAACACCCACTGCATACCAAAGACATTTAATGAGGGATTAAGAGCTTGAGGGTGATTGGCTCAAAGCCCTATACCCTATTCCATCTACCATAACATTCGCATTGAGGGATTTGCATGGTCTTATTTCATTTAAAACAAATCATATTTTTTCAATGTGCGATGTTTTTTTACGTTAAAGTAAATGATAAAATAATAAAAATAAAATATTTCTTTATTTCCAATCAATACAAGAAAGATGAAGAAAAATAAACTTTAATATTTTCTCCATATTAAATATATAAATTAATAAATACTTTATTATCATTAATATTATTTATTGTTTACTTAATTTTAAGAATTACAAAATAAACTAACAACACTTAAAATAATTACAAATTATTATACATTTTCTATATTTTAATTTTATTGAAACTATTAATTATCTAACACAATTTTTGTAATAATGATACCTATAATCATACAATAATATCTTTAATAATAATAACACCTATCATGATATTTATCCTTGTTTCATTTTCATTGTAGAATGTTTTAGCTTTCATTTCATTTTCATTGATATTTTCAATAATACATTTTTTTTGCTTGATCCAAGCGATGCTTGAACTTTGAATCTCATGATTTACATATTACTTTATAAAAATTTGATCACCAATTAAACTCCCCTAGTGGGTTTTTTTTATCGACACTGATGGGATTTGAACCCCAACCTACAAAGAGGTAGGCCAACAAGTGGGCAACCCATTGGGTGTTATATTTTCAATTATTACATTATAAATAATTTATTTTTAATTTAAAAATCCATAAATCAAATTTTCATATTTTACATTTTATTATAATTTTTAATCATTAAATCTATAAAATTGTGTGTGTGTGTGTGTATATATATAACAAGACGGTTAGATTTTCATTATATAAGATGGATTGCATGGCCATAACAATTTACATATATGAATACAAATCATTTTTCCTCTACAGTCCCTCTACACTACAATTCTACAGTGGAACCTTCCATAGACTCTGAAAAATTGACCCAAAAGTAAAACAAAACAAACTTGCAATACATTGACAATCAGAGATTTAAATGCGCTTTGAAGGCACAAATTCATCAATTCTAGACCGAAACACCTCTTTTATGTTATTTGTTATGGCGCTTGATGTGATGTTTCCAGCTTGCTCCTATCACTCCTATGCACCAGGTCCTAATTTTCCAAACAAAAGCTCTCGTATTTTTGCAAAGAGATCGAATCCTGAAACTTCCACGTTTCCAGAAAGTAGCTCTACCTCCAATCTTGCAAATTTCATTTCGACTCTTGCTTCTAACCCTTTGAATTTTTCCTATGCCAATATTTTTCTCACTTTCCTCTCGCTTTCCATGAGATCTAGCCTTCTGGAGAGAATCTCCACCCTTCTCATAAACAACTTGAACAATAACTCCACAAATTTCTTCTAATGCACTAGCTCAGGATTCAGAGTTGGACCCTACTCTGATGCTATTTCCAAACGTTCCATATTTTAACAGAGGAGATGATTACAATATGATACAATATAAGGAGATGTCCATATTTCAAAAGGTTCCTGCTTAAATAGCCAATCCTCGTAATTTATCCTAAGATTGAAAGTCACTTTCTCCACTAAAACTAGATCTCCACCAATCCATGATTCTGTTGCAAACTTCTTTTTTCAGGGGAAAGAAAAAACGATGTTCTATTAAAATAGTGCATGATCCATATACATTTCCACAATGACATAAGTCTTGTACATTCAGAACTATTCTAGAAATGACCTAATCTCAAAAAAATTTGTGCCCCCATCATAGACGGATGCAACAACATACATAAATTCTAAACCATAAAGCTAAACCAGTCCTATATATATACATTCCAGCACTTATCTCCGATGAGCGTGGGATGACATCAAAAATCATCAGTGCCAC
Source organism: Pinus albicaulis (assembly GCA_034641835.2). Taxonomy (NCBI): domain Eukaryota; kingdom Viridiplantae; phylum Streptophyta; class Pinopsida; order Pinales; family Pinaceae; genus Pinus; species Pinus albicaulis. Next base: position 797,878,490 of record CM076582.1, on the reverse strand, counting down.
CATAAGTCGGCCTATTTAAAGCCATGAAATTCATCAAATGACAAACCCACTAGATCTATGAGAAGTACAAACCAAAACAGTGCACTATATATTATGAGCCTCCTATTGATGCAAAAAGCATAATATAGTTAGCCATCCGCAAGAAAATTTCCAAATATTTCCCATGATGTTGTCTAAGGAGGTGTAAAACAAAAACATGAAGACAAAAGGGTCAAAATGTATCTGGCTCACTTGATGAAAAATAAGCTCGCTTGTAGAGGATCTGGATGATAATAAAAACTAAGGCAGTGGGAAATGAAAGGAAGCCACCCGATGAGATTCCCTGAAGTGAGAGATAATAATGGTCTCGTAGGGTGCATCCAAGCCTTTCTTTGAGAGAAATTAAACCCTCGTAATTTTCTCTCGAAACATATTTTGGATCATGTAGGACTGGAATTTATATAGGATATACATCACACACTCAATCCATCTGCTCAGGTTTTGACCGTGCATCCTACACTTGTCGGAGATACCATCTATAATAAATTTAAAGTCACCATATATGTGGATAGAGACTAAATTAAGATGATAAGCCACCATAATCCCACTCCACAAGGCCATGAGCTCAGCCTTATTGTTGGATCCTGAACCACCATTCCAATAGATATGAAAATGTTCATTTGTCGCAAGCTTAATCCATGCCCCTCAGCCACATGTACCATCCCTTTGTGCCCCATCAAAATATATCGCACGAAGGGAAATATGGTGAGGGAAACCTCGTACAAAAAAATCAACCAAACTCAGAGATGGTAGAGCACAATCCCCCATCCATCACATATATTACCATGAATCATTGTAATGTTGACTATGATATCTTGGAAAATTAATTAGTTCCAGATGCACCATATCTCCTAGAAAACATAAAAAGGAAAATATTTGTAATTACCTTTAGTGGCCCCCCACATAATTATGGTCTGAATGCAATCTATAGGCCTCCAATTTGGGTTCCCTAGGAGAGCTGTAAACAAACTCAAAATACTAAGAGAAAAGATACAGAAGAAAAACAAGTGCATAACAGTCTCCTCATGCATGAGACATAAAGGGCATATCCCCGGACCTTAAAATCCCCGCTTGATAAGGAAGCCCCATGTAATAATTTTATTCTTCCATAATAGCCATCCAAAAAGTAGAATCTTTGTTGGTATATTCCACCGCCACGCCTGAAGGAACTATGACTAGCTACTATCCACAATCTATTCTTTAATGATATGCATATGTAAGCCTTTTACATGTATGCTACCATCCTAGTGTATGTTCCCCCATATGATATTGTCCCCCTCTCCTCTGAAAGACAAGCCCATTGTTTGTAGTGTGCCTTTGAATCTATCCCATGCAATAGCTTCTAATCCCCACAACCCTTATATCTCAGCCGATTTCTAGATCGGTGCACCTAATATCCTGCATGATATAAGATTGGATATGTAAAAGATGCCTCTTTGATTGAGTCTGTGAAGTAAAATGGGGTCAATACATAAATTCACATTCATTCTTAGGAGTCTATCAATACCCAGAAGTGACAAAACATTCATTACCAAAGTGCCAAACCAGAATCCTACCCAGGATTTGCATTACTTTCGCAAAGCTTTGCCAAATCTATGAGGCATTTTTTACTGGCCAGATACTGCTACGATACAGTGTGAGGAGGGGATCACCCTCAATGTATTTGAAAAAAATGATCAGAGACCACACCCCGCATCCATTCAAAACTCGCCACAAATATTTTATGAGTAGAGCATTGGTGAAAACACGCAAATTTAATAGGCCCTAACCCCCATATTTCTTTGGCATCGTGAAACGAGATAATTTTCATAAATTAAATTTCTTACAATCAGTGGCACCAGCCCATAAAACTAAGATATAATGGCATTTATTTTCCCAACAATGAAAGTCGAAGGTAATAAAAATGAGTCCAGTACACCACAAATTGAGATAATACTGCTTGGACCAATATGTATCAACCCCCAAGTGTAAGACACTTGTTTGTCCACTTCATGATCTTATTTCTGAATTTTTATACCAACCAAAGTCAATCCCTGTTCTTATAAGCACATGGTTTTAGCCTAAAACCAAGATAAGTGAAGCCCATCATGATATGATTCTTTTGTAATCCTAAGAAACCAGTAATGAAATTTATTTCATCCATATCTCCCATGTTATATAATAAGATGGATTTCTCTCTATTGATGCACATTCCAGTAGCATCTCCAAACCGGGTAAGCATATAGTGCAAATAAAACCATTGATTCTTAATTAGTTTTCCAAAAACCAACAAATCATCCACAAAGAGAGAGTGAGTAATGCATACCGTGGGAGAGAACAATAGGCCTTCGAAATAACCAGCATTTTTTTCCATCTTCATAAGATTACTAAAACCATCCATTATAAGAATAAATATGATCGGGGATAGAGCACAAAATTTCCTAAGGCCCCTTCCATTCGTGAAGAAATTAGATGGTAGACCGTTGATAAGGACAACATATCTGATAGAGCATATACATGCCATTATCCATCTAGTAGAAAACATAGATAATCCCACCTTAAGGAGACTAAGTCTAATAAAGGACCAGTCCACTGAATCATATGCCTTGTGTATGTCAATATTCATTATAAGAGCCTCCTTCTTATATTCATGAATCATGTGCATTGCTTCCTGGGCATTAGCAACTGCATCGTGTATCGACCTCCCTTTTATAAAACCATATTGATCATCAGAGACGAATGAAGATATAACCCCTCGAATTCTGTTGGCAATGATTTTTGAAGTAATCTTATACACCACATTGCATAATGCAATGATTCTATTGCAAACTTGAGCTTCACGAGGCACCAAATTAACATTCCTTCCCACATATTTAAGAATTATTGATAAAGGAAATGCATTTTATTCTCCAACATTAATGAAACTAGATGCACTCCACTAAAACCAAGAATTGAGGCCATCCATTTGTCCAACCTTCTGGTCTTAACGAACTTGGGATGAAAAGCGAGGTACAATGAATTTCCACGTATTGATCTATGCAGAAGTATTACACACATCTATGCAGAATTATTTTTATCCGTAAAAGCACATTTTGATAAAGATATACAACTCCTAAAATCCTAAAACCAAATATGGTAAAAGTATCCCAAGAGAATGGAGGTTTCAAAAGATTTTTTTCCACCACACATTCATTTTGAGGCCATGTTGAACCATCCAAACCTAAAACCAAAAATGGTATATGAGAAAATTATTAAAAATTTCAAGGATTTATAGAAATATATCTAGACAAATTGTAAAGGGTTTCAAGGATTTTTTTTAAAATATCTAGTCAAATTGTAAAGGGGATTTAATCTCAATATAAATTCTCATAAAAAAATATTATTTTAATTAAATTATGGTATATTTTCTTATTATATCATTAATTTCAATTTCAATTATGTAGTGTATTATGTTTGAATTATTTTTTATTTTAAAAATAATTATATCAATTAATTGGTATTATTTAAAATTTGCAAATACTATATTTTTTATTAATATTATTGTAGCGTGATTGGAGTTTAATATGTTGTGGGAATAAGTGGCTAATGTTTCTTATTTTTCATTGTTCCTCCCTTCGTGTTGATCATTTTTTTGTAGATTTGGGTTTTCATATGTGGTTGAGCGCATACTTTTTCAATCTTCATGGTAGATTTGGATATTTTTCCATTGAATCAGGGTTTTTCTTGGATTTTATCTAGTTAGGTTTGCTATCAACTCAAATGTAATTTTATTTTCCTGTGAATTCACAACTTGTTATCACTCAGTAATTTCTCAAGGTTAAATAAAGAACTCACCGAGGTAACCACAAACCTACTTTTAAGCCTTAGGAACTAGCCTTCCTAGTGCTCAAAGAGGGCTCTCTCTATAAGATTTAACTTTATTGATTTTATTTGATTTTAGGCTAGTTATATAGTGCAAATTGGTTTTGGGGTTTTGATTTGGTTGGTGGGGAAATCAATTACTTAGATGGATAGCTATAGATCTATATTCCATTGGGCAGATGGAGTTAATGTGTCAATCAGTCAGATCAGGATCAAGGTATAAAGGTAAATGTTTACAGGGCAAGATAGCAGAGTCACTTCAGATATTCAAAGGTTGATGGTGAAATGGTTTTGATAGGAATAAAGAGCAATTAAGGGTTCTTAAATCCGGATAAGGAGTGAAAAGGTAAAGGTCAATCGAAATCAGGGAGCAATTAAGGGTTCCCTGGTGTTAGTCATCCATAATTTTGATGATATCCAAAGATGACTAAGTTGTCAATCCTAGATTTCTAGAAATAATGTTTCAAAGAAGCTTTATGAGTTCTAGAAATCTCATTGCCTTCATCATTATAATTCTATCAGTTCACCAAAATCTTCATCTATGTCTCCTAAAACGTTATCCTGCTATTTCAAGAAGAAGCTCATTTCAGCCTATTTATCCCTGTTTTTATTATTCCATTTCCCTATGAAAATAGCCCTTTTTCCCTTTATCAACTCTTCATTTCCTCTGAAAAACCCCCTTAAACCATTATAAACATTCTTATATTTTTTTTAAAAGGACCTTTTTCCTCTCCATTGGCCTCCATTTTCCCTGGAAAACCCTTTTTAAATCATTAAAAAACCCTTATAATGGTTTAAAAACCTCTCTTTTGCCTATCGGAAGCCTTAAAAAGCTTTAAAACCCTCTTTTTAGGCTTATTATCCACCCATTTTTAAACACATAAAGCTGTAAGCCCCTGCGGGCTTAAAAACATCAGCCCCTTCTCCATATGACCACATTTGGGAACCGTCGGCACTTCATCGCATCGGCATTTCCTCAGTCCCAATCTTTGTTTTCCCTGCCGATGCGATCCCCCCGAGGACTTAAACCCTCTGCCTCTTCTCCTCATAAAACCAAAGCCTGTGGCCATTGGCTAAAACCCTTGGCACCCATTCTTTTTTAAACCCTCATTTCCTTTGCAAACCTTCCACCCCGATAGCGATGCTTTGACGCGTCCTCAACCGTCAATCTGCATGATCCGATGGCCCTCATTTAACCCTGTCGATCACCCCATACCTGCTACTTCCTTAGCCCCTTTTCCCTGGCTCCCGGTCCCCTTACTCTTCCACGGGACCGTGCCCCAGCCCCTTTCTTGAAGCCCCGCTTCCTTTTTCTTTTCCCCGCGCCTGTGTGTTCCTCGATGGATCTCAGCCATCCATCCTGACGATCTAACAGCTATGGTTGACCCTCCCATCTCCCAAACTTTCCACTACTTGATGAAAATAGCCCCACGTCACTCCTGGTCCCACCTTCCACTCACAAAACATCAACCAATCTTCCTCTGCCAGCTATCCTCCACTACCTCCCTCCACCACGCACCTTTCCCCATCACGTGCCCTCTCCACCGTTGGATCTGCAGCCCTAGATCCAACGGTTTGCGTGCTCTTTTTCGCCCATTTCTCGAAAAAATTAATTGCATGTTATCGACATGAAATTGTGGTTTTGGGGGGACACGCATCACCCTCCGACGTGTATCGTGTTCAATTTGTGTTTTACCACTTACTGCTCAGGGGCAGTCCGAAAACCATTCGTGGTTTCGCAAAACCACTTTTCCATTTCCACACCACAATTCAAATTTTAACCTGTTTTCTTCGTATTTCCGCCTCCCTCCACGCATTTCTCCTTCCGCCTCACTGCTCTTTCTTCCTCCTTTAATCCTCTGTAAGAAGTTAACCAAAAAAACACAGGGTTTTATTAAATGTTTTGTTTATTTTGTAGGTTATAATGGTAGGTTAATGTGCAAGCCTGCCCACAGTCAAGTTACAGTGGAAAAAAGCCTGAATGATGATCCAACAGGCCGAAAAATCGAAGAAAAGGAGAATCAAGGGTTCGATCTAAAGGTTAGAATGATGATTTATGATCATCATTCAATCATAGACCCTCCCCCACCTAAAAGAGATGAATCCCTGCAGATATCAAACACAGTCAGCTAGAAGAAATAATGAAAAAATGAAGGTAGAAGACCAAAAGGATTAAAGGTTTAAGACAAAGAGAAAATATTAAAAGCGCAAGGTTTGAAGACTAAAGGTTAAAACATCAGTTAAGATATGAAGAAACAAAAGACCGATGACTTAATCATAGTAAATAGATGAAGAGGCGGAAATTAGTCCTTTTAGTCAAATGATTAGAAAGCAAAGGGTCAAAGGATAAAGATTAAGAGATAAAGCAGTTGTGTAGAAGTAGAAACAGAAAAATACAACAAAGAAGATTAATTAAAAGACAGCTCAAGGTTAAAGGGCTTTAAACACAATTTATTGGTTAAATCAAGGAAAATTAAACCTAAAGAGCCTCGAATACATCAAAGGGAGCAGTTATTTCATTTGATAAATTAAATTGCCACCTATGACCTACTTTCTATCCATGAAAGAAAATTGACAGTTATTTCATATTCAGAAGATATTACAAGCTGTCAGATAGTTATTGTAAAAGATAGAAAAAGGCCTTAAAAGTCAAACTTTTCGCCTATTTTCTCTTAGAAATTAAGGCAGAGTTATTAAAACAGAGAAGTAGTGCAATTCATTCCTACCTTATGCCCTGCGTGGTTTTCAAGGTCAGGAATGCATTTACTCTCTAATTAATGACACTTAAACCCTAAAAAGAGTTCCACCTCCTCATTTCTCTATAAATACTCTATGAGGAGCTCTTTGTTAGGGGTTGGTTGATGGCATTCGAACTCTTTGCAGTTGTACATAGTCTAGCTGAAGATTAAGAAGAAATTGAAGTGTTGGAAGATTGATGATGTTTTGACATGTTTTGTTAATGAGAAGGCTCTATCATTGGATCCCTGAGCATGGTTGTTGGTGATTTATTCTAATCAGTTAATGTTTTTCCTGTTTTCCACTTTGTTTCATTATGCTTTGTTTGTATTAGAGTAAAAATATTAGGCTAGGAAATGTCTCCTAGAAGCACCTTAGGCCTATTTACTCTTCACTGCCTTTATGTTTTCGTCTGCTGAAGGTTTTATTGAGTAGTTTGACTGCTTTTAAACCCTTAAGCTTGTTTATTTCATAAATAGTTCAAACAGTTGGTCCCAAGAATGATTTATGATTTTCCTTGCTTACTTGCTGCCACTTGAAAACTATTTCTGAAGTCTCCCTTTAAAGTACCATTGTTTACAGTCTGCCAAAGAGGTCTGTTTTGATCATACCCTTTGTTCTTGCTGAGACAATTGTTTTGAAGGTCTTTTATAATTACATTTTTAGATGTATAGGATTTCCCTCTTCTATGAATGCATTTATTTGTGAAGCTTGAATGTTTTCTTATCCTTGAATGTGAAATCTTTGGATGAAATAGAGCATTCCTCGACTCCTAGATTTCATTTGAAAAGTTTTTCTTTGAATTATTATTTGTTGAAGTGTGGTTTCTAGAATTTATGGTTAGCCCTGTCTATGAAATGCATCTTCATGTTCAGATAATGTTTTAAGTCCCTTTTTTGAGGAGTACATATAATTAATGATCCTTAATTCCCTTAGTTCTACTTCTCCTTCTAAATCCTTAATGTCCATTTCATTTTGTCCACCAAACCCAAGATCCACTAGCCAACTTAGATTTGCCCTTTGATATCCCATATCCATTGATTGAGTTTGTTATAACTTCTTCTTGACTCCATTTCCCAATGGATTTGATATTTCCCCTTTCTATCTATGCTTCCTAGATCATTCATGTCCAATCAACCAAACCCAAACAAACAAACTTGCACTTAATAACTAGCCTAAAATCAACCTTTTACGAGCAAACAAGTCATATCTTTGCAAAAAATTGAGAGATCCCTCTCTAAGACTAGGAGGGCTAGATCCTAGAGCTCTAAAGACTGGTTTATATGTTTCCTTGTCATTTAGTATGCCAATCTACTAAATCACAAGACCCCAACACCTGGTCTAGATATCAATAGAAATCATTTAAATGAAAATCAGTCAATAACAGAGTGTTTTTAACAAATTCTGAAATAAAAATTCTTGATTTCACATTAAAATTTAGAACACATTCATGAATGGATGGAAAACATAAGAAAATTGACAAAATGACAAGTGAAATACTTCACTACAGTGGCCCAACACATGAATCCTATAATATGATGTTTTATTACCTGTGATCCAATCTGCTGACTTGAAATTGATACAAAAAATCCTTCAGGTTCAGAAAATATGACTACAGAAATGTCTAGTAATTAATCCAGCCTCAATACTTCAAATGATGAAGTATTTATACAAATTCTAAACTAGAATATCTTGAAACAATATCAAGATTGGTTTACAAATATCTCAAACAGTATTACATAAATAGAACTTAAATAAAGGACACTAAAAACTAATGAATCTAGTTGGCACTATCTTTACGGATCGATGGTGACAAAGAAGAGAAATTCGAATTTGATAGCAACACTTAGTTGATGATGAGGCTTCCAAGTCACTAACTATCTCCTTCCTTTGTGCATTTTGCTCCAAAAATTCTGCAGAATTGGGGTCCAGTGATACCTTTGTATATCTCAATCTGAGATAGATATGTAAACCATGAAAGAGGTTATTGTAGATATATATGTTATTGAGATAAATCTGTCTTTGTTTCCTAAAATTCCACTCCAATTGTTCATAATAAGCTCTGCAAAAAGATGTGTAAAACATAAATTTGCACACTCCGAAAAATATGTTGTGAAGATGTGCATGTATCTCTCATTATGTAAAATCTATGAATAAAGTGAGATAGGTTTTTGTAGGTTCACATATTAGGAACATAAACCTCCTCCAAGTTTGAAATATTTATCTTTTATTGCCCACAATAGTTTCTTAAAAACTATGACTTAAACAGAAAATTTCTGAAAAATGTCCCTTCCTGCTCTGTTTTCATCTTTAACCTTACTGTTCTTTTAACTGTTTTTACTTTTACTTTGGATAAACTTCATTGTTGCTGGTGAAAGTGTTTTCATCTCTGTTTAACCATTACTAGCTCTATGTTTAATTTTACTGTTTTACCTTGACTGCTTTGTTTTCTTTTTACTTTTACCTTTTACAGTAAGAGAGTAAAATATGTCCTGGAGAATTGTTGATGGAAATGTTTTCATCCTATGTTCTGACCACTTATGCTAATTTGTTTTTCTTTGAGTAAATGGTTTCTTTCTTTTCTGTTGCCTAGAATATTTTGTTAAGAAAAATCATTTGAATTCATTTCTTTGTGAGTTTTTTAGGAGTAAACAACTTTAACTAGTATTAAACTGTTTATCCCAATTCTCCTTTTGCTACTAACCTACAAAACAAAACATTAGTTAATGAGACAGAGGTCTGCAAGGATGGATTATGGCTTTGATGATGAGAAAATACTATAAAAAATGGTTTGACCAGCAGTGGGGTTTTTGGGTTGTAGAAAGCTTTCATAAGCTTCTGCTAGTCTTTATAGATCTTGGATGTCTTCGACAATGTTTGTAGTAGTCGAATTGGGAAAAAAAATTTCAATTTAAGATTTAAAACGAAGTCGACAGCATTATTTTTGGTTGAAATTATCTTTTTGTGAAAATGGTAATAGAAAAGAGTGAAAAAAATGCAAATGGGTGGTTTGTATGCTTTTTTATTAAATTGTGAATGCATTGAATGGCGGTTACATCACATAGGATAAGTGGTTTGGACACGAGGGAAGGAAATACCGCTAGGAAGTTTTCACATTTTTGACAGGTGGTAAGCAGAATTAGATATGAGGATGTGATCAAATGAGAATTAGACACCTCACAGAGAGAGAAACTCCAAAAACTGCCTATATCGCAAGGGTAGGGGTTGATTAAGGATCGCGCTTTTGGATGTGCGAAATTCATTATCCGCCGTTAGATCTGGGTCATGGAGATTGACGGTGCGGGTTTGTGCAATATATTTTCACGGTCCAAAGGTGTGGGGCTCAGGTATTTTAATGGTGCTAGAGGTTTATTTTGTATTAATTTAAGGTTTAATACATAGTTAGGTGTATAATGATAGGCTAAAGGTTAATGTTTTAATCAATGGGGGCGGGTGTATGTAATATAAACTGTCGGGGGTAGTGGGACCAATATTTATCATATGTGTGGAAAATAAATATAGTTTATAATTAAAATTTGGGTTGGGAATTAAAATAAAAAGTGGAATTAATATAATACAGGCTAAGGGGTATATATTGGAGTTAATACATTAGGTTAGGAGTTAATATGAAATGAATTTGCGGATCATAAAAAATACACTAAATAAAGTGTAACTTATGTCTTTGAGCGGGATTTTCATAGTGGTGGCCCCATATTTAACATTTCACACTTATACTTAGGATAACAACATTTTTTGTGGGTTTTTGGGTATTTTTGTATGAAAAAGGGAATTGGTCAAGGGGGTTTTACTTTTCCTAGGTAAAATGTGTTTTTTCTTAGGAAAAGAGGTTTATTAGGGTAAAATGAGTGATGTTAAGGGAAAATGATTTTTTATGAAGGGGAAGGGTTTCAATGAGGTGGAATCCAATACCTTGATGCCAATCAGTCATTAAGACGTGGTTCTGGTCCCACCAAAAGTCAAAGAAATGCTTTGAGTCTTTATAAATGAAGGGCATAGTATTGGAACACATAGTAGGGAGGGAAATTAGTAATTTTGCCAAATGATGTTTATCCATTCCTTGTGAAACTACTTTCTTCCTACCCATATGCTATTATACCATTTTTTTCCTTTATTTGCATGGGTGCATTTGAGCTTGCAAACCCTTATTCATTTTTCTTTAAAAACAAGAAACTATCTAATTCTAACCTTATTTCATCCAAGGGCTCATATTAAATTGTTGAGCTCCTCATTTATTCTCTACCTAACTACTGATTTTCCAAGTTTAAACTGTTTGGAAAGATCTTTATTCTCTATCTATTAGCATGAAAAATTCAAGATTAAGCTATTTAAATTATCATAGATTAAGGCATTTTGAACAAGCTGCACATAATCATTTTTTTTGTAGTAAAAAGTAACTAGTAGTGGTATTTGAACGTGCAACACATTCCATTTTAGTCGGGTTTATATTTAATATTCTTTCTTGATCTTTGTTTCTTTTTTTCCTTTGATTGTTCTTTTAGGAATTTTACCCTCTTTACATTTTTTAATTTTCTAATATGGGAAAATAATTTGCAGAAAGCAAAGTATGTACATGTTTACACGACTAATCAAAGTCAATTCGAAATTATGAATCATATTGTTATAGGACCCTAACACAAATCATTGGGGTTTTTCCTATTGTTGTACTATGATCTGGTGGTTTTTATCTAGTTCCTGAGTCGTTGAGATCATCGCTTATTCAATGGGTCTCTAAAGTGAAAAATTTAAAAAGGCAAAGTCAATTCCCTCTCTTGGTTTTGGGTTTTCCTCCTCTACAAAAAAAAATGTGACTTGATTGAAGGAAAGAGGGTTGATTTTTAAGTTCATCCTTTGGCCTAGATATAATTATATTTTATAATGGATCACTATTAATTGGGTAAATCAAGACCCCATTGATCTTTTTGTAGAAATTAATGTTTAGATTAAAAAATTCCCATGTAATTTACTAAAACATAAGACTCAAATCTACTCTACTCATCTGTGGAAGAAAATTCACGATCAAGAACACATATAAAAAACATGCATCATGATTTAACATGCATACACATAGATTTATCTAGAATAAAGAAACTACTCAAACCCCTTCCTATCTATATTGCATTAATCAAAGAATCTGGATGAATACAAAATTCTTGCTCAATATTGAGCACAACCTACACTTGCATCTTCTATCCTTTGCCTAACTAACTGACCTTGGCCAACACTTATCCAATTTCAAGCCTTCCCAATCTCCTTTTTCCTTGCGATTTTCCTCAAGGAATTAGCCCCTATTATTTAGGAAATTACTCAATATGGATTGTGTAATTCCTTTTGGTCCTTATCTAAATGCAAGCACCACCTATACAACTTGGAAAAGTTTGCAACTGATAGTACATTATCCTGGAACTCCAATCTAAACTAGGTAACTCAAAATCTATGCATGCATTAATTTAGGTTTATTGATCAATTAATTGGTTAAACATTGAAGTTACGCCCCATTGCTATACCTCCCACTAGTTCCTCTAATAGTTGGAACTAGTTTAGCTAACCATAACTCAATTTAACTAAATTAAATTGTTACAACTGAAAATAACTCAACCTAGGATCATAAAATTTAGGAATAACTGTACACAACTCAAGTTCATGCCCCCAACTCAAATTGACTAAGCTAAATGAGTGATAAAAATTATATCACCTTAGTTAACTCATTCAAGTTGTCTATTGATGTAGAAATTTGAATTTCCCTAATTTAATGAAGGGAAAATTAAATTAGGAATTTATTGCTGCATTTTCAACACTCCCTCTCATCAAGAAATGGATTATCATATACCCCAATCCTGTCTCTATGGAACTTTAACTTTTCTCTTGAAAAATAATTTGTCAAAATATTTTCATCTTATTCCTCTGTAGGAATGTATTCCAAAAACATGATCCGGCTCTGCATACAATCTCGTAGATGGTGATACCAGATGTCGATATGCTTGGATCGATCATGAAAAAATGGATTCTCAAATATTTTGATACAACTATTATTGTCACAGTAAATCATTTTAGGATCCATAATTTGACCAAATAACCAAACAAGAATCTTACTCATCCTTATAGCCTCACATGTTTCTTGAATGACAACCATGTACTCTGCTTCTATTGAGTTGAGTGCAAGAGATATTTGCTTCCTGCTATACAATGAAACCAATTTTGACCCAACATTGAAAATTCTTGCTGATGTGCTCTTCATGTTTGATGGAATCCCTGCCTAATCTGCATCTGTGAAGCCATGCATTTTCACTCCATTTGTCTGTTTGTACCAAATTCCAAGCTGAGTAGTGCCTCTGAGGTATATCAACATATTTTTTACCTCCTTCCAATACAGTTTGGTTGGCTTAACCATTGCTTGAATAATATGGTTAAATTCATAACACATGTCTGGTCATGTGCTCACCAAATACATAAGTGGACCCACAAGTTTCCTGTAAATAGTAGCCTCTACTTTCTCACCTGAAGTGGAATCCTCCTTCCTCCAACTTCCTGTTAGAGTAATTCTCATGGGTTTGGTACTCTCCATGTAAAACTTCTTCAATATCTCATTGGAATACCTTCCTTGAGATAAAAACAATTCTCTGTCTCATTTCCATACTTCCATATGCATGAAATAATGCATGAGTCCCATTTCCTTCATCTCAAATTCTCTTGCAAGATCATATTTGGAAGAGCTAATCAAATTTTTATCACTAGTTAAAATCAAATCAGCGACATACAATACTATAATCAACAATTTAACTTCAAAAAAAATATGGTAAAGGCTTTCATCTACTTCACTTTTGGTGAAGCCCAACCCGATGAGATAGATGTCGATCCTGGTTTACTAGGCATGGGGTGCTTGTTTCAATCCATACAATGCTCACTTGAGTCTGCACACATGTCACTCTCTATTGAAGGTCTCAACTATTTCTGGTTCTTCAATGTACACCTCTTCCTCAATCAGTCCATTGAATAATTTTACCTTCACATCCATCTAATGAATATTCCATCCCATCTATGCTGCAAGTGCTATAATTGATTTGATAGAAGATTACCTTTATACTAGAGAAAAGGTCTCCTCATAATCAATTCCCTCCACTTGAGAGAACCCCTTGGCCACAAATTTTTCCTTGTGTTTCTCGATGCTTTTGTTTGCTTGTTGATTCATCTTGTAGATCCATATCGAACCCACCATTGATTTTTCCTCTAGTCTTGGGATCGCTTCCAAAACACTATTTTTGACAATGGAATCATATTCCTCTACCATGGCTTAGCTTACTCATCAAATCCATGTAGCTAATGTAATGATTCGATGACCTCCTCTTCTTGTGTTGTGATGTGGGGTGTTAGGTCTCTGTAATTTATTAGCAAGATTGGGAGAGTCCAATCACAGAGTTAACATCATTTCAACCAACTTTGGGATTCTAGGATCTAGCCCTCCTGAATCCGGAGAGGGATCTCTCCAATATGTACAAAGATGGATATTGTCTTTGAAAAGCTTAGGGTAATGATATTAGGCTAGTTATGAAGGCCAAGGTTTTGGTTTTATTTTGGATGGTTGAGCATGAAATGTTACTTGAAGGGGAAAGTCCTAAGTGCAAAGTTTCAAAAGTGAGAAGTTGCGAAAGCAAATAGAACAGCTTTTGCAGATAGATAGATATAACGTTGGTTTTTAGTCCATTGGGCTATGGAGTCATATCTCGAGCTTTAATTGAACAACAACATCAAGTGTGATCCAAGGGGCTAGTCATCTATGTCTAAGGATCTCTTTAAATTTTGATTTATGGAATGGAGTGATACATCAAGAAAGGGGAATTAAACGGATGCGAGAACAAAGAGTAGCCTAGGATCTAATAAGTACTTTTAAACCACGTCATCCTTTGACAAACACTTTAAGAAGGACACGAAAGCATACTAGGATCCGGTAAGTACTTTTTAAACCAACCAGACCTTTGACACACTTCCAATAGAAAATATACAAAACAAGACGAAACACAACGATAACACAGTAATGGTCTAAGATCTAGCAAGTGCTTCTAAACTAGCTGACTTTTTAACGCATTCCAAGGGAAACAATCGTTAGTTATGTAGACAAGTCCGGGACCAGGGGCTAACCATATCTTCCTTCGATTCATCATCACATAACATATATCGAAAGTAACGTTCGAAATAATATTCAACTAGGACGATAAAATGAGGGAATGCCGACATTCTCATGCCTAAACCGAATTAAGTCATTCTCGAATAACACGGATTGGAAGAAAACATTCAAATAAAGATTTCTCACCGAGAGAAGGTTATCGATATATAGCGAGGTCCTAACCCTGTTTAAACTTTTCTTTACAGTGGAGAATGAAACAACATGAAAACATAAATAAAACAACAAGTTACAAATGAGAATAACATCACCGTCAATATAGATCGGGGATCCCATGAAATATCTTTTATATTGATGTCAAACCAACTACAAAATTCAAGTCCAATGTTTCATTTCAACAATCATCTTCACTATTCAACCTAACTACTCTAGCACAAACGTGAGCTTCAAGGGCCGGTGAATACTATGTACAAAAAGAAGTCTCAAGCTCAAGTGTATTTCAAAGTTCACGCAACCAACAACTCCTCATCTTCTCACGAGGTATTTATAGAAGAATGAGGAGGTGATCCGATAAAATATCTCTCAGGGATAATTAATACGAGTTCAAGACTTCTCGGCATTTCGAGGGGCTCGAGAGAGAAATTTACGGGTGGATCACGGTATTAACTTTTTACAACAAATATCAAAGCTCGGTGGGAGCTTTATTTTGACTTTGAGGCTCGTGTGTAATGTGGGGAGTAACTCGTAGATATTTCTGCATTGATTACCCTGTAGAAGTAACTCCTTGGCATGCTGCGAGGCGAAATCGATCTTCTTTAATAACTTCGGCCTCTGTTTGAAAGGTTTGAGGCAACGGGGTGGCTAGGTGGTAGTTTGAGGAATCAATTTGCCTCGGATGTGGCGGTGGAGGCTTTCCGTCCGATAAAACACTTTAGGTTTTCCTTTAAACATGTGTTTTAGATTGGGGATTAGGCTTTTGATAACTGTCTTAGCCGTGATCCCCATAAAAGCTGTCTTCAATCTTCATCTCGTTGTGCTTCGTCTTCAAACTTATACTCTTTAACCGTGTTTGAATTAAAAACAGTGTCTTGTCATGTAGTGCAGACCCGCATTGGGCTTTGCGGCATCGGTACTCATAGAGTGCGACGAAACATGGAATGGAGCCCCACGGATGGCTTCTTTTTAATGAAACGAGGGCATGAGAATCGTCATTCCCAGCTCTTGGAATTTCTTTGTTATACAATGGAAAACCATTTAGAACACTCGCATCAAACACAAAACAATTAAGAAATCTCGCAAAAAATAGGTTTAAAGCGCCCGGATGGCGGGGAGGAGCGTAGCCGCTCGGATAAAAAATATCTAACGGTGGAGATCGGTGCAAAACAGGAAAATGAGAGCGGGGAGAAGAAATAAGGCGGGGGTGGTTTTGGGCCGTCCGATCTGGACACGTGGACGGTCTAGATCTAATCGGAGGATCTCAATCGGGGGGCAGGCAAGTGCATGCGATGTAAATTTCCAATGCGATTAAGCGCTGGCCGTTGATCTGCAGATCAGATCGACGGCGGAAGATGAATCAGAGGGTTTGTAATGGGAGGTCGCAGAGATGGGCATGCGATTGCGCAACAGGGAAAATTCGCAATGCGATTGTGCGCGGACCGTTGGATCAAAGGACTAGATCAACGGTCATGATTGCTTCAACCTACGCACCAACGGAAAAACCTTTAAACATATGAAAACCAAAGTTTTTGCAATGAAAACAGTTATAATGGATCGGGCGGAAAATATATAAGTAAAAAAAGGAAAAAGGCGCCCGATTGCGGGGCCGGTGGTTTTCACGGAATGTAATATGCCCGGGAGTATAAAGACAAAGGGCTAATCGCAATCGGGTCATTGAGCCTGGTCTTTCCGATCAACCCATTGTGTTGCTTCCGATTGCGATTGCGCAATCGGGCTCTTTTCAATCAACCCATTTATATTTATCACGTGGTTTTAAGTTTTTAACTTAAAACTTTCGAAAAGTGGGTTTTTGGGTTTACAAAGGAAAATATTGATCAGAGAGGGATTTTTCAATGGTTTATCGCCCGATTGCGAGCTCTATGGTTATATGAGGAAATAATATGATCGGGGGGTTTTATATGAAAGGCTAATTGCAATCGGAGCTTTGTAATGGTTCAAAGTCATGCACCTGTGGATATTTGCGATGCGATTAGCGCCGAAAAACTTTGGCGTTTGGTTTTAACACATGGGCATGTGGGGGGAAGTGGTTTAGGACTTTAGCCCAAAGGGGCTTAGGTCCATAGCAATAAAAGAAAATTTCCATGAAAAGTTTCAAAGTTTTAAATGGATTTGGGGGTTTCGGAATAGTTAAAAAGTGAGTTTTTAACTATGAAAGGGGAATTTTTCATAAATGGAAAGAAGAGGAGTTATGAAAAGTAAAGGAATAATATGGAGAAAAAAAGGAAGAAAATGATGGTTTCTTCGACAGCTTGTTATACGAAATCAGCAGATTTTTTTGAGTATAAAATGGGACAGACAAATGAGGATTTGGGACGAGAGGCATGAGGCCTTAAAGAGACTTCAAGAGCCAACAATTTTTTAGTGATAAAATTTGTTCCTTGGAGGCTCAAAAATATCTTAGCCACCTTTTGGTATAACAAAATATTATAGGTGGCTAACGAGTGGCTCCACTAGGGGATGGTGCCTTCTTGAAGGCATCAAGAATTCAGACTTGATTTCGGGGAGGTCGATTAGTTGCCTCATCCATTGGGGCAGTCCTCCCGTGATTGAATGATCTTCTCTAAAAAACATATTTTGCAGCCATGAAAAACAATGGACCTTTATCGACAAGCTTGCTACCTACCCAATCCTACGAGATCTAACATTTTTTTCTTCTTAGAGTGCACTTGGATTGGCAAACTCTATTCACAACATTTTATTCTTTTAAAAAACAGGAAATCTAATCTACTTCTACTCCTTATTTCTCCCCCGAACTCGGATTAAACAGGGTTGAGCTCGAATATTTCTCCACCTAGTCTATCGTTCTGTTGGGATTAAACGAGTCCCAACGGACTTTCATTCTCTAAATTCCATAACAGAAATTTAAAAAACAAAGTGAAGTCAAGATTAAGTCAGTTTGACTTGTCAGTGATCTATGACATAAAAACAAGCTGCACATAGATTATTATTTGTAGAAAATTAAATCAAAATGGAAGGCTTAAGATCCGAAAGTTTCTCATTATGGCCTTCTTTTTGTTTGACTCTATTTTTAATTTTGTTTTGAGTCGTCTCTTCCTTGTTTTCTGGGTTCATATTTTGGGCAAATTAGAACCATTTTTTTCTCTTTTATGACTCGAGAAAAAAATAAAACAGTTTTGAGTCATCTCTCTTTGGAAACTTTGGTTCAGATTTTGAACATGTTTGAACCTTAATTTCTATCCTAATCTATCTACCGATGAGCCAAGATTAAACAGTTTGGCAAATCAAATTCACTAACCTATCAAACGAGAAAATTTAAAGCTAATTAGTAAAGTTTAAACAGTTTGACTAACTAGAAGTGTGTTTCCGAGGAGTGGCATTTGAGCTTGCACACTTTCGGAATTTATTTCTCTTTTTTTGGCATGGGGCTTTGCCTTTGTTGTTTTCATTTCCGCCCTCTTTTTATTTTTTCTTTGTTTTTGTATTTTTTGATTTTTCATAACTTTGAATGCAATGATGGATGAAATGTTTACAATGGAAAAAAAAGAAAAAAGAAGGCTTAAAAACATATCATGAATCAAGACAAGTAATGCTTGAGTATCCCTGCCATTGATCTGGGCCCCTCAAACAAATCTGTTCCATCCGACTCTTGTAAGAAGAATGCACTCGTTTCCAACAATCGAATGAATAGAGTAAGGGCCAAGCCATAGATTGTCAAATTTACCATGCTTTCCCTTATCTTCTCTCTTTGAATCCCCACTTTAACACTTTGTCCCCAATCTTGAAATTGCTGGCCTTTGTTATTCGTCAAAAAGCTTCTTAATGTTGTCCTCGTTTCCGCAATGTTTTGTTGTACACTTCCTCTCCGATTTGCTGAAGATGAATGGTCTGATTTATTCTTCGATCATGTCATTATCTTCACTACGCAACTCTTGAATTAACTTCATAATCTGGTACACCAAGGTCATTAGGAAAAAATTGCATCTGTACCATATACAAGCCGGAAGGGTGACATACCAATGGATTTTTTTCAATGTTAACTCGTCGCACTTACGATTGCATGGATCAGCTTTGTGTGCCAAGACTTCTTATTGTCTTCCAACGGCTTTCTTCATTATGTTCACTAAGCTTTTGTTGGAGGACTTCGCAAGTCCATTACCTTGAGGGTAATAGGTCGTGGAGTGCCCTAGTGTTATCTCGGTATTTATGATGAAGTCAACCATTTTCTTGCTTCTAAATGTTGTCTGCATTATCCGTGATGATCTTGGTAGGGGCGACCCAAATCGGAAAGGATATTGGTTTCTATGAACTTTATAATAAGCTGAATCATTGGCTTGCCTACAAGGAATGGCTTCTATCCATTTAGTGAAATAGTCTCGTGGCAGTAAGGGATCCATCTATGCTTTGGGCGAGAAGATGAGGGATGGATTTCACCTATGAAGTCAAGTCCCCACTTTGTTGAAAAGGAGCTTCAACGGTGATTGGATGCGAGAGGAAGGGGTAATAATTTTTCTCTTGCCCTCAAACAATTGGCATTTATGGCAAGTAGTTGTCATTTTGTGAACATCGGGGAAAAAGGGTGGGCCAAAAGAAACCAGCCCTAAAAATTTTGTTGGCTGTTGACTTCCAGTACAAATGGCCACCACACTCTCCTTCATGAAATTCCTGCTTAATCTTCTCTGCATCAAACTCAGGCAAACATTTAGGCAATATACCACTATAATTTTTCCAATAAAGACACCTATCTATAATGCAATAATTTACTGCTTTTAGTTTTAAGAACCTTGCCTTCGTTTTTGATAAACCAGGAGGCGTGTTTAATTTAAGCAAAACATAAACGATATCAGCATACCAAGGAGAATTCAGAAAATGGTTTTCAATAATGGGAGTTGAGAATTCTTCTTGGCTGTCCAAAGCATTAATCAAATTAATATCAAGAACTTCAAAATTGGATTCAGCCATTAATATAGCTAGACCTTGGCCTTTGATGAGTTTAGTGGGTTTTATCTCTAAATCATCTAAATCATATTCAAGAATAATGACGAATCCACTTACCTCTCTTACCATCCGGATCTTGTGTTAGAATGTCCTTTACAACTGAATTTGGGACAAAGGCAATGATGTGTGAGTGAAGGATGTATACTCTGAAGTCTTTCAATGCTTTAACCAAAGCAAAAGCTTGCTTTTCCATAATATTATACTTCAAAGGGGCATCCCTCAATGCCTTGCTAAAGAATGCAATAGGCTGCTCTTGTCCTTGTGGATTTTTACACAAAAAGGACAAAGTAGTAATGGTATGTTCTGATGCAAATGAGAAGATATAAAAATCTTTCGAAAAATCGGGGCTTATGAGAACCGGTGTTTTGGTTAATGCTTGTTTCACCATCTCAAAGGATGTCTTTGCTTCCAAGGTCCATTTTATCCCTTGCTCCTTCTTCAACATGTTTGTGATATTTCTAAGGAGCTCGCCAAGTTAGGGATGAACCTTCTCAAAAAGTTAATCTTTCCAATGAAAGATCGCAACTCTTTGATATTTCGAGGATGAGATATTTGCAATATAGCCTCAATCCTCTTTGGATCTATCTTTATACCCTCTTCGAAATAATGTGTTCAAGAAGCTTACCTTCTTGGAGACCAAATAGTGTCTTCTTAGGGTTTAAAGATATTCCAAACCTTTTGCACTTCTCGAAAACTTTTTCTCAAATGTTCTAAATGTTCTTCATCTGTTTTTGAAAACACGATGACATAATCTAGATAGATAATGATGAAGAAGCCCAATTCTTCGAGAGAATGCTATGTCCATGGCTCTCCGAAAGGTTGCTCCAGAGATTCATTAGACCAAAAGGCATCTTCACATACATGAAAGTGCCCCATGGAGTAGTGAAAGTTGTCTTTAATTGATCAGCGAGGGTGAACTAAAATCCGATTATACCCCTGAATAGCCATCAAGCAACGAAATCCTTTTAGACCCCACCACCCTTTGTAAAATGTGATCCATTTTTTGGTAAAGGGTAGTTGTCTTTTAACGAAGCTTTGTTTAAGTCTCTAAAGTCTATACAAAGCCCGATTTCTCCAGTCTTCTTCCTAACGGACACCCAGATTAGATACCCACTCGGAATATCTAATAGGGACAATAATGCTGACATCATACATTTTCATGATCTCCTTCGAACCAATGGCAATCTGGACAAGGTTTATTCTGCATGCTTTCTCTTTAAATGGGTTTTTGGTTTTCTTTAAGAGGGATTTTATGTCTGTATTATTTCGGTGTCATAGGATTTGAGATCTTCGTAACTCCAAGCAAAAACATCAGAAAATTCTTGGAACAGACTCTATGTATTTGAGTTTAATGTGAGTCGGCAAAGTTTTTGGACAGTTTGATCATTTTTGGTTTTTCCTCACTCGCCTATATTGCACTCCTCTACTTCGGTCTCTACGAGTTCCAGCTTTTGGTTTATTGGCCACATCGTTAAAATCGAACAACTCCTCTAAAGGCGTTAGACCACTCGGAAAATTTTTCATCTTTAGACCGACAGAGTTTGTAATTCTTCCATTTCTAACTCTGCACTTAATTTTGTTTTTGTTCCTAAGTTCGCTAGACAATAGGTTAATATTGGCGAGTTGAGGAGACGATTCTTCTTCACCAAGAAAGTTTTCTTCATCGCAATCAGTATCATAATCGAATCTGAAATCATGTGCGTTCGAACTCATTTTTGAATTGCATGAAGTCTTCTATTTGTTTGTCATTGTCAAACACTTGCCAATATTTTTCGTTATCGAGCACTCTGCAGGTCTAAATTTTATCGGAGTTGTGTTGTCTCCCGAGTCTCATATGGCGTTAGACATGTTCCGGCCGCAAAGGATAAATTGTGGGCCATAATGTTCCTTTTCCTTGGGATGAAACTCGGGTTTGACTCTTCAAATGTTGTCAACGGATCCATGACATCATTCCCGATAGGCTCTAAGTCCGGGATGATTCGCATTATACTCCCCATTGACTTGCCTAATGATTAACTCAGAATCGCATTACACATTAATTCTTCGGCTCCTAATTTCTTCAAGAGATGCAAGCCTAAGAGAAGGGATTCATATTCGCTATGTTGTTGGAACACTGAAAGTTTAATTTGCATGAGATGCATTCTGTGTGGTTGTTTTCGGTGTTAATGATCCAAACCCCCTGCACCAAACATTATTTCTAGTGCATGACCCATCAAAATACATACTCCATAAAGGACTGTCTTTGGTTTCGTCTGTTTGGTGATTGTCATTTTTAACTATGGTGCCTTCTGATCGTTCATGATTAGCAAGCACCCAATTGAATTTGTTTTGACTCCTTAAATTCTTCAATAGATTGAGGGAGTGTTGCCGGAAATGTTAGGGGTATTTTCCCAGGGTTGTTAAGTCCTAACAACAATGGGCTCATAGCAGGCAAATCAAGACCTATGATTTGTTTACTAATGTTTTCACATGTGGCAAACTTTGTTTGGACACTTCGCGTTATTATACTCTTCTTCCCTCGTCAACCTTTAATTACGTTAAAGTGACTTGTTCACTAGGAGTTTCATTGTTAAACATGATAAAAGAATCAAGGTCACATCTATGTGAATATATAGGAGAGTTTCGTGGTCCCTGTCTTGACTTGTAACCGTGTATTGCATATGAGACTCACGTAAAGTCTTCGAGTCCGATTGAAAACCGGGATGGTCGCATATGTCATGTCCATCTGCATAGTCCCCCGTAACTTAGCTCCCCAAGATCTTGATAAAAGCATTCCATACTTTGGGGGAACATCAGTCACAACAATGTCCATGAGTAAACATTTGGGTCGGAATCGGGCTAGGTTAACACGAGAGGTCTTTGATCAATCCTAGACATTTTACTATGTTTGAGTCAAAGGAGTATAGGTCTTTGTAGGGTCCGGTAATTTCTAAACCAAGGCTCTCCATCATGGCTTTAGGCATTAAATTATGAGAAGCCCCGTAATCATGCATAGCGTTGTGTAGAATTTTGTCATGAATGTTCAAACTCACATAAAAGGGAGGAACTGGTCCTTCTTGAAACTTCCCTTCAATCTTAGGGCCAAAAATCAACTCGGTAGGTCGTCACTAAGATTAACTGTATCTCCATTTTCCTCTATATTTAAAGCCTTCAAAATTTGGTTCCTATATACATGTTGGGCAGCTAACTCGGTTAATGAAACAGAGATTTTGATCTTTAAGATTTCATGTTCAAAGTCGAAAAGGGGTTTGATTCTTTGAAGCACTTGTTTCAACCTTATTAGTCTATCACTCTATCAACAATTCGACTTGCTGATTTGTTTTACTTGACACAATCTGTTGTAGAAGGAGTATTAGCTGAAGCGTTAGTACTCGTTGATGTCTTCACTATGTTTTTCAGAAATTTTGAGTGTTTTTCTCCTTATCCTTATCGAATTAATGTACCATTTGTTTTGTCTTTTTGTTTGGTCGTTTTGGGTTTAGTCGCGGTGTCGCTTTGAGAGGATTTGTCGAGGTTTTGGTGTTGGGGGCTTGTTGACTGGTCTTGCTTCTAAGGTCATATTCTCTTTGAGGTTCTATGATGACATTTTCCATGTCCCGATAATAATTTTCATTATCATTTCTTTTGTCGTCGTAAGGTGTGTAAAGACCTTGTTTATTATCATAATGAACCTCAAAGTCATCATCCTCTTCCCCAAACATGTTGATATCCTCTTCCTCTCGCTATGTCTTCTGCTTGTTCAACCTCACTTACATAGTTTTGATGAAAGGGAGGAGTGATCTCGTTGATCATCTTCCCCTGGGTCTGTTTGGAGGTTGGTTCCTTCTATATTCTGATTCTGGTTTCTATTTTGAGGAGCAGTTTGATTTTGATTTGCTTGTGCTCTCTTAATTATGCTCATCTCTTTCATCATTTCTTCCATCATTCTCTCCATCTTTGAGCTTGAAGTGGAAGGGGTGGATTCCTCTCTAAAATATACTCTCTTCTCGCTCTTCATTCTTGCTCTTTTCTCCATCAAGTTTACTTCCACGAAAAAGCACCCCTTTGCATGTCTTCAAGAGTTGCAAAGACTCTTTCTCTAAGTGAATATGTCATGTCCGGATCAAACCCTTCAGAAACTTGTTTAAAGTCGAGCCCTCGAGGAGGTTTTAGTTCAGGGAAAGTGCATTATAGACGCTGTTAAATCTGGTACAATAATATTGTACACTTTCCCCAGGGTTCCTATGGAGATTGTTATAGTCGACAAGGACTTGGAGAGGATTCTTCCTCACTTCCCATTTGTTTAAGAATGCTTGATGGAAGGCTTGGAGATCGTTAATACTATGGGGGGTTAAACCTTTAAACCATTTTCTTACTTCTCCCCCCAAACTTTTGAGCAAATAGTCTCAACTTGATAGAGTCATTATCAATTTCATTTACTGTCAAAGTAGTCATTCATCTTGTCCACATGTTGAGATGCTTGTTATGGTATTACTAGCATCATATAATGGAATTTTTGGATCGATAGTCCCTGTGGAAGATTGACTAATGATACGGGGAAGGACTAAGGGAGCATACCATGTTGCCATAGCGAGGGAGGTGGAGGTGGATTTACGGGAAGGGAAAGTGGGCTCGAGGTGAAGTGGTTTGAACAGGTGGATGTATGGTGAGTAGAAGTGGATGGACCAGGAGTAGATCGTTGAGATGATCTTGGATGAGAGACACCTAAATTGTGAAGGAAATGTAAATCGAGAGGTGTTGTTTCCCTGTTACCAGGATGTTCACTTGTTTCGGGAGATGAAAGTGAAGATTCGGGAGTCTAACTGGATTATATCATCAAATGACCTAGTCCTAAATGGGTTCACTAAATCGGTTTGTGATTGTTGCGTAGCTGAAAGATTTTCGGGGTCGAATTAGCTCTCAAGGGTGATCTGAAAATAGTTAATAATTTAACCTTAGGAGACTTCCAAAGGATACTTTCTGGATTATCAACTATCTTAGGTGGGTTAGGGTCCGGATGGGCTCTAGTGTGAATCTTTTTAGAAGCCACTATGCTATGTTGTTTAGACCTAAAACAAGAGAAGTTCAACCGAGATATGACAATCTTAGAGAGGTTCACCAATCTGTTTTATGATTTCAAATCCCACAGCTCCTCTAACCGAGTTTGAATGATTTTATAATGATAAGGGTTCTTCCCAGTGGAGTCTTAAGGTATGTTCGGGATTGTGGAGTCACCAGGGTGGAAAGTTCGTAGTTTTGTCAAAGGAGTACATCTGTCCACCACGAGTGTTTGTGAAACATTCCTTTCAAGGATATCTCAAAAACACAACAAACTCTAACCGAAGGTTGATCGGGAGGGCATTCACCGAGATATGTCACCCCCCAAAGAGGATGAGACCCGGAGGCTACTGGCCCTTTCCGGACTCGTCTAAGAGTATAAAGTAAAACACATCAAAGACGTACAAAAGATATCAAAACTAGTGTTTTACTACCAATCCCGAAATGTTTTTGGTATTTTTCTAAATTGCTTTTATTTGTGGTTAGGAAGAATATCCTAACTTTGCCTCAAAAACTTAGCTACGGTTATGAAACAAAGACAGTCTATCCTTATGGCTAAGCTAGCCGATTTTCCAAGGTTAAATAAAAACTCGAAAGAATCCTAGGGCTGACCTAGTTTGTCATCGATTCAATTGAGTTTCATCTTAATTACCATTTCTTTGTAGTGCTTGAAAAGGCTGCTTTTGACTCTCAAAATGTTATGAATATTCTGGGTAAGGGTACCCAGATGGAGTCGCCAGAAATGTTAGCTTCGGTGGCTCAGTCCCGCAAAATAAAACAAGTGTCATGGAACCGAGATTCTGGGTTCAATCCCAATGGAGTCGCCGGAAATGTTAGGTCTCCGTAATTTATTAGCAAGATTGGGAGAGTCCAATCACGAGTTAACATCATTTCAACCAAACTTTGGGATTCTAGGATCTAGCCTCTCCCGAATCCGGGAGAGGGATCTCTCCAATATGTGCAAAGATGGATATTGTCTTTGAAAAGATTAAGGTAATGATATTAGGCTAGTTATGAAGGCCAAGTGTTTTGTTTTTTTTGGATGGTTGAGCATGAAATGTTACTTGAGGGGAAAGTCCTAAGTGCAAAGTTTCAAAAGTGAGAAGTTGCAAGCAAATAGAACAGCTTTTGCAGATAGATAGATATAATGTCTGGTTTTTAGTCCATTGGGCTATGGAGTCATATCCGGGCTTTAATTGAACAACAACATCAAGTGTGATCCAAGGGGCTAGTCATCTATGTCTAAGGATCTCTTTAAATTTTGATTTATGGAATGGAGTGATACATCAAGAAGGGGAATTAAACGAGATGCGTAACGAAGAGCGACTTAGGATCCGATAAGTACTTTTAAACCCAATCGACCTTTGACAAACATTTTAAGAAGGACACAAAAGCAAACTAGGATCCGGTAAGTACTTTTAAACCAACCAACCTTTGACACACTTCCAATAGAAAATATACAAAACAAGGGGAAACACAACGATAACACAGAATGGTCTAAGATCTAGCAAGTGCTTCTAAACTAGCCGACTTTTAACGCATTCCAAGGGAAACAATCAGTAGTTATGCGAGACAAGTCCGGGACCGGGGCTAACCATATATTCCTTTAGTTCATCTTCACATAACATATACTGAAAGTAACGTTCGAAATAATATTCAACTAGGGACGATAAAAATGAGGGAACGCGGCATTCTCATGCCTAAACCGAATTAAGTCATTCTCGAATAACACAGATTGGAAGAAAACATTCAAATAAAGATTTCTCGACCAGAGAAGGTTATTGATATACGAGAGGTCCTAACCCTGTTTAAACTGTTCTTTACGAGTGGAGAATGAAACAACATGAAAACGAAATAAAACAACAAGTTACAAATGAGAATAACATCACCGTCAATATAGATCAGGGATCCCATGACACAAACCTTTTATATTGATGTCAAACCCGACTACAAACTTCAAGTCCAATGTTTCGGTTCAACAATCATCTTCACTATTCAACCTAACTACTCTAGCACAAACAGAGCTTCGAGGGCAGTGAATACTATGTACAAAAAAGAAGTCTCAAGCTCAAGTGTATTTCAAAGTTCTCGCAACCAACAACTCCTCATCTTCTCCCTGAGGTATTTATAGAAGAATGAGGAGGTGATCCGATAAAATATCTCTCGGGATAATTAATACAGGGTTCAAGACTTCTCGGCCTTTCGAGGGGCTCGAGAGAGAAATTTACAGGTGGATCACGGTATTAACTTTTTACAACAAATATCAAAGCTCGGTGGGAGCTTTATTTTGACTTTGAGGCTCGTGTAATGTGGGGAGTAACTATGCGGATATTTCCGCATTGATTACCTCGTAAAGTAACTCCTTGGTCGCTCCGAGGCGAAATCCGATCTTCTTTAATAACTTCGGCCTCTGTTTGAAAGGTTTGAGGCAACAGTGGCTCGGTGGTAGCCGAGGAATCAATTTGCCTCGGATGTGGTGGTGGAGGCTTTCCATCCGATAAAACACTTTAGGTTTTCCTTTAAAGCTGTGTTTTTAGATTGGGGATTAGGCTTTTCATAATCTGTCTTAGCCGTGATCCCCATAAAAACCGTCTTCAATCTTCATCTGCTGTGCTTCGTCTTTCAAACTTATACTCTTTAACCTGTGTTTGAATTAAAACAGTGTCTTGTCGGTATGCGGACCCGCATCTGGGCTTTGATGCATCGCACTCATAGAGTACTCGACGAAACATGGAATGGAGCCCCGCAGATGGCTTCTTTTTAATGAAACGAGGGCATGAGAATCGTCATTCCCGAGCTCTTGGCATTTCTTCATTATACAATGGAAAACCATTTAGAACACCCGCATCAAACACAAAACAATTAAGAAATCCCGCAAAAAAATAGGTTTAAACCCGCTTTCGGATGGCGGGGGAGGAGCGTAGCCGTCGGATAAAAATATCTAACGGTGGAGATCGGCGCAAAACGGGAAAATGAGAGCGGGGAGAAGAAATAAGGCGGGGTGGTTTTAGGGCCGTCCGATCTGGACACGTGGACGGTCCGGATCTAATCGGAGGATCTCAATCGGGGGGCGGGCAAGTGCATGCGATGTAAATTTCCAATGCGATTAGCGCTGGCCGTTGATCTGCAGATCAGATCGATGGCGGAAGATGAATCGGAGGGTTTGCAATCGGAGGTCGCAGAGATGGGCATGCGATTGCGCAACAGGGAAAAGTCGCAATGCGATTGTGTGCGGACCGTTGGATCGAAGGACTAGATCAACGGTCATGATTGCTTCGACCTACGCACCGGCGGAAAAAACCTTTAAACATATGAAAACCAAAGTTTTTGCAATGAAAACAGATTATAATGGATCGAGCGGAAAATATATAGGTAAAAAAAAGGAAAAAGGCGCCCGATTGCGGGGACGGTGGTTTTCACGGGAATGTAATATGCCCGGGAGTATAAAGACAAGGGCCAATCGCAATCGGGTCGTTGAGCCTAGTCTTTCCGATCAACCCATTGTGTTGCTTCCGATTGCGATTGCGCAATCGGCTCTTTTCAATCAACCCATTTATATTTATCACGTGGTTTTAAGTTTTTAACTTAAAACTTTCGAAAAAGTGGGTTTTTTGGGTTTACAAAGGAAAATATTGATCGAAGAGGGATTTTTTCAATGGTTTATCGCCCGATTGCGGGCTCGATGGTTATATGAGGAAATAATATGATCGGGGGTTTTATATGAAAGGCTAATCGCAATCGAGCTTTGTAATGGTTCAAAGTCATGCACCCGTGGATATTTGCGATGCGATTAGCGCCTAAAAACTTTGGCGTTTGGTTTTAACACATGGGCATGTGGGGGGAAGTGGTTTAGGACTTTAGCCCAAAAGGGCTTAGGTCCATAGCAATAAAACTTGTTTTCCATGAAAAGTTTCAAAGTTTTAAATGGATTTGGGGAGTTTTGAATAGTTAAAAAGTGAGTTTTTAACTATGAAAGGGGAATTTTTCATAAATGGAAAGAAGAGGAGTTATGAAAAGTAAAGGAATAATATGGAGAAAAAAGGGAAGAAAATGATGGTTTCTTCAGATAGTTTGTTATACGAAATCAGCAGATTTTTCTGAGTATAAAATGGGACAGACAAATTGAGGATTTGGGATAGAGGCATGAGGCCTTAAAGAGACTTCAAGAGCCAACAATTTTTAGTGATAAAATTTGTTCCTTGGAGGCTCAAAAAAGATCTTAGCCACCTTTTGGTATAACAAAATATTATAGGTGGCTAACATGGGGTCTCCCACATTCTCTCTAGCATCATGTAATAATTTGTTATCTTCCCTAGTTCACTTACTTCCTTCTCTAGATGCTGGTGCTTGAGTGGGTGTCTCCACTCTCTGTTCCTCTACTTGTGGATGCTCCACAACATCCTTAGGTTCTTCCTTTAGAGAAAAAATCTCCTCATTTAAATGCAACTGAAGTTGCCTCTCAAGAGAATACCTCATTGTATTCTCCTCATCAAACTTCATGTCTCTATGCACAACTATCATCCTGAGAGATGGTAGGTACACATGATAGTTGTGAGGTGTTTCTGTGTACCCCAAAAATATTCCCAACTATGTTGTTGGCTCTAGATTTTTCTTTGATTCCTTGGAAACATGACAGTAAACTGATTATCCAAATATCCCGAAGTGTGACACATCTAGTTTCTTACCTGAAAAAACTTCTTCTGGTGTACTCATCCCAAGAATTTGATGAGAACTCATGTTCTGCAAATAGACCATTGTGTTGCATGCTTCAACCCACAAGTGAAGTGGTAGGTATTTATCATGCAACATCAACCTTGCTACTCCTAGAATACTTCTATTATTCCTCTCATCCACCCCATTTTGTTTTCGGTTGTGGGGTGTTTTAAACTCTCATCGAATGCCTTCCTTTGTAGACAATTTTTTTAACTAATTCAACACATATTCACCACCAATATCGCTCTTGAGAACCTTCACTTTCCTACCAATTTCTTTATCAACAAGTGCTTTAAATTCAACAAACTTGTAGAATGCTTGGTATTTCATCTACATTAAGAAAATCTAGCAATTCCATGAGAAATCATCTAAAAATATAACATAATACATGTGCTTGGTAGTGGAGGTTGTCACGAAAATTACACAAACAACATAAATTATCATTTCAAGGATTGTATGCGCCCTATTATTCTGATCGTTGAAGGAGGATTTTTTGTACTTCCCTAAGGTACACCCTTTGCATGTATTTTGTTGCTCTAGTGCTCCGTTGGGGAGTGTAACAACCCAAGTGAAAATTCCATGTAATAAAATTTAGTAAAGGAAAAATAATAACCACAGTTGATGGAACACTTATTGCAAGTTGAAAGCTGGGAAGAACATCGTAGTGAGGGTGTTCATTCAATTATTATGGCTAAAGGAAATTGGAAAATGATTTGGAAAGGAAAAGAGGAATTAATTGGCATTCTATTAATGAAAATAATGGAAAAATATGAGAAAAGGGAGGTGAAAGGTGAGGTTGCATGTGAGGAGGAAAATGAAGAATATAGAGGAATAATTAATAAAAAAGATTCTTAGGATCATTTGGAAAGATTTTTCTCACACATATGGCTCTCATTCTATCATCTCTCTCTCTCTCTCTCTCTCATATTCCTAGATGCTTAGATTTTTCTTGGAGTACTTTGGCATTAGATCAAGAAAGGAAAAGAAAACAGGAGGAACGAAGGAGAAATTAAGGAAGAAAAATATCAATCAACTACAATAGGATTCTTTGCAGGTATTTATTTGAAAGTGTGATTTCCTTGCTAGATTTGGAATGAATGGTATTGAATGTGTTTCGTTTCTATCATGGCATGTTTTTTTCTAGGTGTAACATTATTTTCAACCTAGATTTTTCATTTCCAGATAGCCTTGATGAGATGGGTTCTCATACTTTGGTTGAGTTGGATTTTCAGATGGATTCAAAGATTAGTGGGGTGGATCACCGAAATGAAAAACACATGGCCTAGTGATCCCTGAATTAGACTATGGATTATGGTAAAGCCATTGGCATAGTGACCCCTGAACTGGACTGTGGGTTGCGGTAAAGCCAGGATTGTGTGCCTCGGTGGGCCTAGGAATCCTTGTCAGTGAATGGAGTGATATACAGTAAAGCCAAGAGGTGGATTTTTCTCCACAGGGACTAGTAGTGGCAGGATGGGATGTATGGTAAAGCCTGGAGAATGGGTCCCGGTGTAGGGCCCAGTGCTCACTGGATCAGACTATGGATTATGGTAAAGTCTGAGAGACTAGGAGGCAGTAAAATTCCTCAAGGTGTAGGTGGAAAACTCTGGTAGAATCCATGCTTGTTGGGTTCTTTTTGGTTGACTATGAATCCAAAATTCATGCTTGGAATATGAAATGGCGGTGATTGGCTGAAGAGAGATTTCTCTTAGCCAATATATGGTCGGGTGGAACGTGGCAGTCCCATAGTCAGTTGGTTTTTACATTCATTAATGAGAAGTCCATTTCCTTTGAATTTCATGTGTAAATATACCGGTTTATATGTGGATCCTATGGCTGATGTATTCCTTATATTTCTATTGTTATTATGTTGGTTATGAGTATGTATTCTAACAATGATAATGTATGGCTCTCCTCATGGTTTTATTTGTAAATGAATAAACAATGTATCTATGACCTAATAGATGATACTACATCTAATGAGGTAAGACAACAAAGCTTCTTTGCAATTCTCATATAAGTATGAGATCCCTATGTTCAGATCTATTTTTTACACTTGTAGATTACACATGTGTTATATGTTTGATGAAAATCCTGTCATGTCTATTAGGGGTTCAATCTAGGTCTTATCATGGTTTTTGAAAATACATAATTGTTTCATTTTTTTATTTCATTTCTAAAATTCTCATGGAGTTATGGGAAGTGGCCTGGACTTTGGGCCTGAAAAAGTGCCTTAAATCCTGTGGATGTAGGAACATGTCTTGGAAATTTTGTTGGGTATTTGTTATATTCTTTCCACGACTAGCCCCATGCGTTGTACGTTGCGTCGGGCATAGCAGTGGGGTCATAAGGGAGGAGGCAGCCCCCACTGTTAGGGTCCGGGGCAGCGCCCTGGCGAAAATTGTTTTGGTGTGTGGACCCACTCATAGGCAGACCCACCCATGTTTTGTGCATGAGTTTGCACATGGTTTTGGGGTACGATGGTTTTCAGCCCCTGGTATTTTGTAGATCCGGTCAAGGGAACTACGGTTATGTTCTAATCCAGGGTTAATGGATTGGGGTTTATGTATGCTTCGGCATGTATATATAGGTGTTGTAACACTAAAAGGAATATAATGAATAATCAAGTTGGTCGTCTTGATTTAGGATCCAGAGGAAAATATCTGTGTTTATCTGTTTTATGTTTTATGCTCTCGCTATTATTTATTTTCTGTTATAAGATTCGTGTGTAGATAATTTTTGTTCAGGGTTAAAACCTAAATTTGGTATCAAAGAAATTTCGGCTTCAAGGGGACGCCTTTGCTGCTGAGGGTTTTTTGCTCGGGCCTGAGGTAGACCCTGTTCAGTGGGAGATCTGCGGGATCGATTCTTAC
Source organism: Pinus albicaulis (assembly GCA_034641835.2). Classification (NCBI taxonomy): domain Eukaryota; kingdom Viridiplantae; phylum Streptophyta; class Pinopsida; order Pinales; family Pinaceae; genus Pinus; species Pinus albicaulis. Next base: position 797,845,922 of record CM076582.1, on the reverse strand, counting down.
GGTGAAAGAAGATGGCAAGCGGCGGAAAGATAGAGATCGAGAAATTTAATGGTCAGAGTTTTGAGTTGTGGAAGCTCAAGATGGAGGATATGCTGGTGGATAAAGATCAGTGGATTGCGGTAGATCCAGGTACTAAACCAACGAAAATGTCAGATGAAGACTGAAAGAAACTGGATCAGAAGGCTAAGAGCACAATACGGTTGTGTGTCTCAGATTCAGTATTGTTGAATGTATCTGGGGAAGCTATGGCGAAGAATTTGTGGGAAAAACTTGGGACTTTGTACCAATCTAAGTCTCTAGTGAATAATTTGTTCCTGCGGAAAAAGCTTTATAACCTTGGGACTTTGTGCATCTGAATGCCTTCAATACTGTGGTAAGTCAGCTTTCATCTGTTGATATTAAAATCTCAGATGGAGATAAGTGCATCAATTTGTTGTGTTCTCTACCAGACTCGTGGGATAGTCTGGTCATTGCAATAGGTAGCAATAAAACTACCTTGAATTTTGATGACATTGTCTCAGCCTTGCTGTCAGAGGAAATGAAACAGAGAAATATGGAGGGCCAGAATGGAGATGCCTTATCTGTACGAGGAAGGTCCCAAAACAGAAACAAGAATAAAGTTTCAAGTGGGAGATCCAAATCTAGAGGGAGATCTAAATCTCCTGGAAAGTTTGTAAAGGTATGCTGGAAATGCGGAAAGGAAGGGCACTACAAAAAGGAGTGCAGATCTAAAGCTCCTGAGAAAGGAAAGGGATCTGATGATGCTCCTTCTGCAGAGGAAAAACCACCTCATATGAAGGTGTGGATGTGTATTTGGCTTCTTCTTCAAATACGCATGTAGATCATGAGTCATGGTTGATTGACTCAGGTGCATCCTTTCACTTCACTCCCCATAGGGAGTGGTTCTGCGAGTATGAAAAATATGATGGTGATGTCTTCCTAGGGGATGATAGGAAGGCCAGAATAGTCAGACGTGGAAAGGTCAAGCTAAAGCTGCAAGGTGGAAGGATTAGAACACCTCCTGGTGTTCTGCATATTCCTGCATTGGCCAGAAATCTTATTTCTGTAAGCAAGATGGATGATGCAGGTGTAAAAACAGTGTTCGAGAAAGATGCCTGCAAGATGGTTCGGGGAGCACTGGTATTAATGCGGGGAGTTCGGACTGGAACTCTGTACAAGCTACAAGGTAGCATTGTTATTGATGGGTGTAATAGTTATGTGGTTCTTGAAAGTGGAGCGGAAAGCCTAGCTGTCTCTGGAGAAAAGACCATGCTATGGCATCAAAGGCTTGGACATATTGGAGAGAAGGGCCTTTGGATACTACATAGAAATGGTATGGTAGAAGGTATGTCTAATTTCTCTCTGGATTTTGATTTCTGTGAACATTGTGTATATGGGAAGCAGAATCGGGTGAGTTTTCCTTCTGGTGCTAAGAGGGCAAACAAGATATTAGAACTTGTACACAGTGATGTGTTTGGGCCTGTGTCAGTTCCATCACTGGGAAAGTCTGTGTACTATGTTTCATTCATAGATGACTTCTCAAGGAATACATGGATATATTTCTTGAGGAAGAAATCTGAAGTCTTTGGCAAATTTAAAGAATTTAAGGCTCTGGTGGAAAACCAGACAGAGAAGAAGATAAAGGCATTGAGGACAGATAATGGTGGGGAGTTCTGCAAGAAGGAATTTGAAGAGTTCTGTAAGAAGTGTGGTATAGCACGGCAGAAGACTACTCCATACACACCTCAGCAAAATGGAGTTGCAGAAAGAATGAACAAAACACTGATGGAAAAGGCAAGAAGCATGCTCAGTGGTACCGGGTTAGGACAAGAATTCTAGGCAGAGGCAGTGGAGACTGCATGCTATCTGGTTAACAAATCACCTTCATCAGTGTTGGAGGATAAGACCCCACATGAGGTATGGACTGGTAAGAAACCTTCTCTTTCACATCTAAGGGTATTTGGATGTGATGCATATGTACATGTTCCAAAGGAGAAAAGGACCAAGTTGGATAATAAATCTGAAAGGTGCATCTTTATTGGGTATAAGGATGGTTTAAAGGGTTACAAGCTTTGGAACCCAGAAACAAAGAAGGTTGTGTACAGTCGAGATGTGGTGTTTAGAGAAGTGAAAGATGTTGTTAAACATGAAGTCCTACCAAAGGAACCTGAGAAGATAGAGTTTGAGCTAAAGGAGGATGAATCAGACTCTACAACAGAAGAAGACTCAGAAGATGAAGAGCCACAAACTCCAACTTTGAGAAGATCGGTTCGGGAAAGAAGGCAACCAGAAAGGTATAGTCCATCTGCCTTTTGTTCAGGTTTTGCTTTAACTATAACTGATGATGAACCCAGAACTGTCAGGGAGGCAGTAGATTCAGAGGATGGAAAACTATGGAAGGAGGCCATGGTTGATGAAATGGCATCCTTGCACAAAAATGATGCATGGGATTTGGTGGAGTTGCCAGTTGGAAGGAAGCCCATTGGGAGCAAATGGGTGTTTAAGAAGAAGATGAATGTAGAAGGCAAGGTGGAGAAATACAAAGCTCGGTTGGTAGCGAAAGGTTATTCCCAAGTGTCGGGAATTGATTTTGGTGATATTTTTTCTCCTGTTGCCAAAGTTACTTCTATTAGATTACTTTTATCTGTTGCTGCTGCATTTGATTTTGAGATAGAACAGATGGATGTGAAGACAACATTTCTTCATGGGGATCTAGAAGAAGAGATCTACATGAAGCAACCTGAAGGATTTATGGTGAATGGTAAGAAAGAACTGGTATGCAGGTTGAAGAAGTCTCTGTATGGGTTAAAACAGTCACCAAGGATGTGGTATCAGAAATTTGATACCTATATACGGGGACTTGGCTTCACCAGAAGCAAGGAGGATCACTGTGTTTATTTTAAATTAATTGGTGATCGTGTTATTTATTTGTTCTTGTATGTGGATGATATGTTGTTGATTGGAAATGACAAAGAAATTATCCAAGATTTTAAGACCCAACTGTTCTCCAAATTCGACATGAAGGATCTGGGTGCTGCAAACTATATTTTGGGCATGGAAATTAAGAGAGATCGGGCAAAGAGGAAGCTCTGGTTAAACCAGAGGAAGTATGTCGAGACTATATTGTAGAGGTTCAATATGCAGGATAGTAAACCGGTGAATGTTCCTATTCCTATAGGTGTAAAGCTGTCTGCTGAACAGTGTCCCAAGACACAAGAAGAAGAGGAGGATATGTCCGTGTTCCATATGCAAGTGCAATGGGTAGCCTGATGTATGCAATGGTCTGTACTAGACCAGACATTGCACATGCAGTGGGAGTATTGAGCAGGTTTATGTCAAACCCAGGGAAGGAGCATTGGACAGCAGTGAAGCGGGTTTTCAGATATTTACGTGGCACTAGTGATTATGGCTTGTGCTACCAGGGAAGACCGGGATTGGAAATAATGTTGGACATTCGTGGTTTTGTTGATGCACACTGGGCTGGAGATCTGGACCAAAGAAGATCTACAAGTGGGTATGTGTTTAGCCTATTTGGAGGCGCAGTCAGTTGGATGAGTAAAAGACAGTCTGTAGTGGCTCTTTCAACTACAGAGGCAGAATACATAGCAGCCACTCATGCGAGCAAGGAAGCAGTTTGGTTGCAGAGATTGTGTTCAAGTATGGGGTTGGTACAGCAAGCTATAAGGATAGACTGTGATAGCCAAAGTGCAATTTTCTTGGCTAAGAACCCTGCTTATCATTCAAAGACAAAGCACATTGATGTTCAATATCACTTTGTTAGAGATATGGTTGAAGCTAAAAGGGTGTTGCTGGTAAAGGTGGACACTTTGAAGAATGTTGTAGATGCATTGACGAAGTCTGTGAGCACTCAGAAGTTCTCTTGGTGTAGAGAAACAATGGGTGTTGAATAATTGGCCCAATGACTAAGCTCTCTTGTGGCCCCCTATGGAAAGAAAACAACAAGTGGGAGAATGTTGGGTATGTGTTATATTCTTTCCATGACTAGCCCCACGCGTTGTACGTTGCACCAAGCACAGCAGGGGGGTCACAAGGGAGGAGGCAGCCCCCACTCATGAGCGAGCCACCCATGTTTTTCATTAATTTGGACATGGGTTTGGGAGTACGATGGTTTTCAGGCTGGTGGCCTGTAGATCGGTCAGGGAACTATGGTTATGTTCTAATCCCGGGGTTATGGAATTGGGGTTTATGTATGCTTTGGCATGTATATATATGTGTTGTAACACTAAAAGGAATATAATGAAAAATCAAGTTGGTCGTCCCGATTTGGGATCGAGGGGAAAATCTCTGTGTTTATCTGTTTTATGTTTTATGCTCTCGCTATTGTTTATTTTCTGTTATAAGATTCGTGTGTAGATAATTTCTGTTCAAGGTTAAAACCTACAAATTTTGTCCTGGATGTAGACATGTAGGCATGTGCGTGCATCTTGAGCCTCCCACATGCAGGCATGCATGATTGTGGGAGTGTCCACGGGTTAAGTGGGCTAAAACCTTAGTGGGACCCAGGGGCTAGTTACCTGAGTGGTTGGGATGGTTCCTGGGGGTTTTGTTATTGATGTAGAAGGTTTGTATGATGTGTTTTCGTCAATTCCACTTCCTTAAGTTTACCTAGGAGGTTGAATATGATCAATTAGCTTATTGTCACATGTTTACCTTGGTTGGCTGGTTTCTTGGGTAGATGTGGTATGGGGGTGTTACGAAATGGTATCGGAGCATTTTTCACCCCTTAGACTGGATGGAAGGTGTGTTGATCATGCATTCATGTCGATTTCACATGTGATAATCATATTTGTGGTCTATATGCTTGTTTCATATGCATGTTGTCAGTCATGGTTGTAGTGATATGACCATGTGAAAGAGGATGTTGTTGTTGTGAAGTGTGTCGTTATGAGTGTATGATTGGTTATGCATTGCTATGTGTTTTTTGTGCATACATGTTAGTTGCATATGTGTTATGTATGTTTGTGGACTATGTGCTTGTTGATTATGCATGGTGGTGGTCATTGTTGCAATTGTGTCACCATGTAGGAGTTGATGATGTTGTTGTTGGGAAGCATTAGTCCCGAGTACATGTCAATTATGCATTTGTTATGCAGTCAAAGTCTATATGTTGTTATTCATGCATTTTCATGGTTAAGGTTGTTGTCCATGAAGTCAATGTAGGAATTTTAGGTCATCATGATGTTGTTGGTATGTTATGATGTTGATATGTTGGTTGAGATAGAGGAGGAGATGTATATCATCAAAGTGAAGTTGCAGCACTAGACTTTGGATAAGAGTAGATTTCCATACATATATTGTATGTTTGGCATGAAGGTATGTTGGTTAATGGTTTTATAAGCATTAGGGTTATTTTATTGGTATCATGATGTTATATGTACCGTGTTGATTTGGATTGGCCCATGTATTTGGTTAGGGTTATGAAATTCAGATATGAGTCAACACATTTTTGATAGTGTGTTGTATTAATCTAGAATGATGATGCATATGTGGTTGTTATGCATGAATTCCAATTGTCTATAAGTTTATGATATGAACATGTTAGCTAGTTACTATGATGGATATCATGACCTTATTTATGATCGATTTTATATGTTGTGAAGTTATATCATGCTAATCTAGATTGATTGTACAAACAAGATAGCCTCCCCTGAGATACATTAAGGTATGAGTTTTCTTATGTCTTGTACTTGACGATTAATTGTTTAATTATGTCATCTATCTGGTGTTGAGTGTTTGGTGTATTCTGGCATATCGTTGATTTATCTAACAGGGCACTCTTCTAGTTTTTTTTAATGTTTTATTAATTGTATGATATTAGTATGTATCTATAAGATTGCATGAAGTAATGATCTTGATTTAATATGGTTGTACTAACACATATGTGTTGATATAGTTGATGTGTACTTGAGTATAAGTAGGTGATAGTTGTAGCAGTATGTAATATGACTGATGACTGTGAGTTTATTTCTTATATATAACTAACAACTAGGTGATGTGATAGAACATAATAAAGACTCAGTTGCATCAAGGTAAACATTAAAAGAAATGAATTGGTAATAATTCCTTTGGTTATGTTTGGAAACCCTAATTCCAAACGAACGAGTGCTTGCATACAGAAAGTCTTGTTAACCTTGATTTGGTTTGACATTATGTGGATATATGTTATATTCATGAACATGTATTTGAAAAGTATATTAGTTGGTTTCTATTCATGGTTGGATTCATCAAGGGATTGGAGTCCCTTTAGAGATGATATATGTATATGTTCAGATACAAGGTAGTGTGTCTGGAATTACAAGGTAAGGTAACTATTGTATTGTTATGCTTATTTATGCACTGACAATTTTGTGTTTATGGCAGTATGATGTAGGGGATTGCATGGAAAAAGATACTATTATGAAATCTTGAAGAAGGCTCAGGTTGAGCTTTCCTTGGGAATCACTTGGAACAATGGGGATTGATTCATGGTGTTTGTTGCTAGTCTTGTGCTCTTGGTCTCATTGTTGTTCTTGATTTCTGGTCTTGATTGCATCTAGTGCATGGGCATGCCACTTTATTGTGGTGTCATATTTCTTTTGGATTTTCATGGTCTTCTTCTTATTTGTTTCTTTTTCCTTCATTTTTTCTAGAGTATTGGGAATTGATTGGGAAAGAGGAAACTAAATGGAGCTTGGGGAGATTTGTGTGGTAACCAATAGGTAATGTAAGACATGGATGAAGTTCATGCGTGAGTGAGTGCAATGGAGGGTAAGAATATGACAATCAGTTGGATTGGTTGGGTCCATTGAGGTAAATGGATGGTGGTAGTACAGACATGAGAAGGGTAACCAGAAGGTAAATTAAATGGATTTGAGGCAACATATGCCTTGGATATGTTGGGAAATGTTGTTCTCAATGTTGTTCATGGTGTGCACAAATAAAGGAAGTTCTCTTAACCTTGACCTTATGATATCTGGTAATTATGTTGTGATCATGATTATGTTGGTGTTTATATATGTATACATTTATGTATGTATGTATGTCATGTCTGAGAAAGTCTTCATGGATCATGGTTGTGTTGAAGCCTAGAAAATCTCTGCTTCAAACATCGGGGAAAACCACTCGGTCGGGACCTTAAGACAGCTCCTTTTCCGTTTGGTTTGGTGGCTCCGACTGGATTTAAAGGACCAGTTTCCTTGTAACTAAATGGATTGGATTGGATGGGTGGAAATGGGACTAAACTAACTTAAATAAAACTATATAATTTAAGCTAAATACTGATAAAGAAACTCTAATACTAACCCGGGTAGCTATATGTGAATACAACTTAAGATTGTTTCAATTCAACAATAACCATGAAAATGTATTATTAATTAAATTGAAATATGCAGAAACAAATAAAGATAACTCTGTTTAAGAAATTAAACAGAAGTTATATAAACATATTGCATTCATCATTGTATACCATTTACATGTAACTATGAAAAATAACGTTTCAATTATACTCAGAAATGATATATAAAAGGAAGCGTTGTGAAAACCAATATACATATAAATGATAGCAATTTTAAAACAAATATCATAAAACAAAAGAGATCAACAGTGAACAGATAGAAATACCTTTTTCATCTTGAAGAGTTTCAAATGCAATCTGATACTCTATCCAGTAACTATAATGCGAAACCAAATTCCAAGGTACAGAAATGCAACACTTCAAAGATAATTCCACATGAAAATCACCAGATGTGATCCTTTTCAAAAAATATATAAGACAATGGAGTACAGAAATGCAATCTCCCAGTCCAAAAATATTAAGATCCAGGACCCCTCTCTAAATGCATGAGAGGGGTTTAAGTACTACTTAACTAACTCTAAAAATAGTTTATTACAAAAATTAAGGATTCGGTTCAATGATCGTCCTTTTCCTAGGCTAAAATACAGTGAAATTAAAACTAAATATATCTATCTATTAACTTGATCTTTCAGCTTGCAGGCATCTAGCATAGTTTTGAGAAGATGTGGTCGACCGACTTCAGAATTCAACTATCCTGAAAAGACAGAGTCGACAAGCGTAGGAGCAATCTTCTCTGTAGCATTGATGATACAATTGAGCGCACTGTGCTGACTGTGTGGCTTTACCAAGTACATCCAGTATGAGTCCCAATTTAATCTTGTCAGCCCTTGGATGGATTTTTCTCTTTCTTCTGCCTTTTGCCTCCATTCTGTTTGCAGTTGATTTGCCTGTGGGAGATATCCTGGAACAGTTTCAGAAATCAAGTTAGCTTTGTGTAAATTGTCATTTACACAATAAGTGAGAGTGTTTGCCACTGTAGATGCCTCCTCTGCTGCCCTTTCTGCCCTTCTGATTTGTGCATCCCAATTATTAAACAGTATTTCTTTATGGTTCTCGTTAATGATGGGTGCACTAGCTTTTCTGCCTTCTTCTGTCTTTTGCCATGCTAGATAATCATTGATCTTTTCATTAATCAAATCATAATAATTTCGTAAATCTACGATATGATTTGTGATTTTATCGCTTTCTTGGCACAAAGAATTCCATTGCAATATTTTTTGGTAGAAAACTTCCTCTTGTTGCAGCAGTTGATTGTTCAAAGAGATGGTTTCTGAAATGAATTCTGGAAGCTTAGGATCATCCTTATGCTGATCTTGGATAATCTGTATTTTTTTGTCGTTATCAGCTAAGATTTTTTGATGTCCTATTTTCATTTCTTGAAGTTGTTGTTGTAACTCTTCAAGTCTCAATTGTGCTTCCTTATTGGCCTGTACCTGTTGCAATTTCTATTGCAGAGCTTTTACGTGTTCTTATTTTTCATCTAACAAAAGTTGTATCTCAACTGCTTTATCAATTGTTGCAGAAGCATAAGCTCCTGTTATTTGAGATAACTTAGTGAGATTATGAGTAGGCTCTGTGGCAGGATCTTTCCACAAAACATCTACTTGTTCTGGTTCGGTAGCAATTGCGCTTTCTATTTTTCTCTTTTTCCTTTGTCTCTTTACTACTGCTTTGTATTTTGGGCTATAAAATACATCCAGAGGAGGAATGTCCTCTACATTAAGTACAATTTCAGAGGAGGGTGTGATTGGTATGTGCTCTGTTACTGCGGCTGTGCTGCTTGTTCCTGTGCTCAAAACTTTGGTTGTCTGGACAGGGGTCTATACATTCTGTCCTTCTACATTAATCAATTGATTAAAGGTTTCCCATTATTTATCTAACTCAATGGTGACTGGCTGTTGCTGTACATTGGTTGAAGGAGGATTTGTCTGTTGAGAAGTCAAAATTTGCTGTTGAGTAAGCTCTTTAGATTGTGCAGAATCTTTAATGGATTCTTCCATTTTATCTTCCTTTTCTTTGGATGTATTGGAGTGTTCAGAATCTCTGTCATATTTTGATTTGGATTTACCTGTACTTGAACTGCCGTTAAGACTAACACTAGGAGTTTGCTCCCTTGCGGGCTCTAAGCGTAGATTATCCAAAGGAATAGGAATTAGTCTCCTTTCTCTGTACAGCTTGAATTCCTGAAAATCCTCTGGAGATAGCTGCGCTTTAGCTGAATTCAAAACTTCTTTGAATGAATTTCTTGCTTGGAACATATCATCAAAAAGATCCTGCTCCCCGAAAAATTCCCTTACTTTGATTGCATTGGTAAAATTATTAACAATATCATTTTGGTCAAATAACCTTCTTGAGAATTTGAACAGTTGTAGGCATGTAACGTTGCCTATCTCTTGAAATGCATGACCAATATCCAACAGTGAAAATGTTCCACATTTTATGGGAAATTGTGGCTAAATGCCCTTTTTCTTGTCTTTTAAATCTTTTGTTATACCTCCCTGGCCACAGGTCTGATAAGCAATTTCCCGAGCTACAAGTCTATCTGGAACATATAAGGGTAAAACATGGGGAGAAGCATAACTTCCAAAAACCCTAATATAGGTGAACAATTCTTCTCCAAACCATCTTGCGACGGGGAGAATATCAACCTCTGTTTCTGAGGATAACCTCGGGGCATCATTATTATACAATGTTCTGTGCAATGGCAACATTATTCCACGAAAAATTTAGTAAAAATGGGGGACAAACTTAGACTCCCATAGTTCTTTATGGTACACATGAATGGGCAAAGGATCGTGGATAGTCCATTTCCAGCCCATCACAGGGAATTTAGAGACATAGCAGATGGCGTCCATGACATAAGCAGATAAATAAAAAGGCTGATAAACCCGCTGGGAAACATTTCGTTTAGACCGGTAATGAAAAATAGCAGTGGTGAGATTATCAGATAGGATTTTGGCCCAATCTACAATTGTAGAATTAACAGCCACATTCAACAAAGGAAGCCATTCGGGTAAGATCATATTTATGTCAGGCTTTCCAAAAAGCCTGCATAACATGGCAGCAGTAAAACAATAAGGAGAGGTAAGTGAACCCGTGCTGTACATACCTTGTTTGTTCTTCTTCAATGGTTCACTTCTTTTGGTCCACTCCTTTATGCATTCTGCCAAATTTGAGTGTTCTTTTGCAAACTCTTGCATAAATTGCCTGTTGAAAGTTGCCTGAGGTTCTGGCAGCTTATACATTAATCTCAGATCTTCTATGGTGAATGACCCAATTAGCTCTTCCGATGGAGTTCTAAATTGTCTATCTGAAATATCTGTGCTATCCAGCACCCATCTCACCATGTCTGTATATGGGAGAATCCTTGGTCTTGCTGCTATTCTAAGTAGAAATGAGCAAGCCAAGTCTCTAAGGGTTGCTTCAGACGTATCCTTTGAACCTGCTGTAGCTGCAACTTTTATCACCACAGGGTTTTCATCTTCTAACAGTTTATACATTCCCTCCCAAGTGGATATACCGGCGTCCTTGTTACAGGCGGTGTCTGCGTGTAGCGAAGCCATTTCTTTGTTCTCAGAACTTGAGCTCTTCTCCTTCTTACCCATAGTGTTTAGTGGAAGCTTTGTATAGTGGTCTGCTCCTTCGTGCATGCGTTTTACGAATAAATAGGAGTAATGATATAAGAAAGGTGATGAGACTGTTTTGAATGTGAAAGCGGATGAAATATAATATTTAAATTGTGAAACGACTTTCAATCTAAACACAATCTCTTTTCACATTAATAATCAATCCAATCATTTAATATAATCATTAAAGCGCATAACGGATTTGACATATGGGAAGATTGCCTTGGGATAGCGCGCCTACATGAATCTGCGACATTGCGATCTGCGCAATATCGCAATATCGCAATGTCACAATATCGCAAAATGAAGTCATCGCAGTCATAAAAATAGCACAAAAGTGGAAATTGCGCAATAGCGCAAAAGCACATATCGCAAACGCGCAATAGCGCAAAATCGCAAAAGTGCAGAATCACAAGAAGCACACAATCGCAAAAGCGCAAAATCGCAAAAGCGCAAAAGATATTTATTAATCATTTCTGTTTTCTGCGCTATGCGATCTGCGAACAATGCGTTTTATATATACTATTTTGTTATGGATGCGCTATCTTGTTTCAAGAGCAATTTTGTTATAATCTATCATAAACTTAAGTGTTTCTAAATATTCTTTCTAAGGGATTTCTATAAGTTTATGATAGAAAATTTTATTTGAAAGGAAAACAAATCCTAATTGATTTTTTTGGATTTTTAACTAAGGGTCCCCATTTATTTAGTATTATTACTAATAATAAATAAAAAGGGGGGTTGTTGCTGGTCACAAAAAATGGCGATTCACTGAAAGAAACAGTTATCTCTGAAAAAATAAAATGAACATTTTATGTTTAGTAAGTAAAGGTTTTTAAAGATAATGAAAACTACCTTAGGATAATTCAAATAAAATGTAACTATGAAAAAAGAAATAAAAATCATTTCATAATTTCTTTTTAATTCCTTAAGAAAATAAAAACATTTTGGGTTATCTCAAGATTTGATTGGTGTTAATAATGAAGTAAGTGGATCTCTCCAAGTTTTGGTTTTATAATATACTCTATTGCCATAGGTATTGCCTCTGTTGCCAGCAAACGTTCATAGTCTCGACAGGGTTACCTTTAAACCATTTACCATTCATTGTCCCATCCAACTAAAATTATGACTTTTTAAAAGATAAATTCATAAGACCTATTATCTCATGTTTTTGTATTTTATTTATTTTTATTCTAAGAGCCATTGTTCTGGTTTGGCAGCCAGTTAATAACAATGCCATTCACTAGTTATAATTAAACTGAACAAGATGGCTCATGATGAGACTCCTTGTCTTATATTTATAAGTCATTACCCTGTTTTGGTATGCAGTATTGGTAATGTCAGTTTTATTACTCCCTATGGGCATGGTAAGTTGGCTCGTAATGAGACCTCTTATCTCTTAAAATTTTCGTATAATTTCTTAGAATTACATTCTAAAAAATCACAACTTAAATGGATGGGGTGAAATAGTTTTATCCTTAAGAATCAATGGATGACAATTTTCATAGTTTTTTGAGTTCCAAAACTTTTGAAAAATATTTACTTTTACAGATAACCTTTCTCTGCTTAATAAACTTTATAATGCTTTACATTCTTCTCAAGTTTTCAAAAGATCATGTAAATGATTAAAATACTCTTTCAAAGTTTAACATCTTATTTTAAACTATTCAAAAACTGTGATCATTAATTTAAAAATTCTTATTTACACAAAATAAATATTTATAATATTTTTCCGAAGAAATTTTCTCAAATAGTAAACAGTCAATCAGAGACTCATAAACAACCTTTATTTGTAAAAACGAAAATAATCAAAAACTTTTGCAGAAAGAAATATATATAGTTTAAGAAGGGGTTACCTCCTTATGAAAAGAATTTCTTCAAAATAAGCCCATTTACAGGAAGAGACTCTCTCTTACCTGTTAAATCTTGGAGAATGAATGTATTTGAGCTTATCTTCTCAACGATCTGAAATGGTCCAAGCCACATTTTCTGAAATTTGGTATGTTTACCTTTTTCTTCGTGTGCTTTATCCCATTTCAAAACGAGATCACCAATTGACAAATTTTTTGAGCCGGTAGAACTTGCATCAAAAGAAGATTTTACAAGCTGTTAATGTTTTTCATGAGTAATTTTTGCTTTATTCCTATCTTCTTCTAGTTTAAGGATTTGATCATATCTCAATTGAATGGATGATGAAGGATTTTCTTCAATAAATTGCACTAGGGCTAATGATGGAAGATTTAAATTTGATGGTATCACAGCTTCTTTTCCATAAACAAGATTGAAAGGTGATGTCCCTATTGAAGCTTTTTCAGTGATACGATCAACCCATAACGCAAAGATTAAAGATTTGTGCCAATTCTTTTGATTTTGATCAATAGTCCTTTTAGTGATTTTGATAAGGTTTTTATTAGTGGATTCAGCCAAACCATTACCTTGTGGATAATAATTTGCTGAATATTTTAATTTAAAACCTCTTTTGACTGCAAATTCAATTAAACTATTTCCAGAGAAGTAAGATGCATTATCAAAGACAAGAGCTTGAGGTACACCAAACCTGGTTATGATGAATTGATCTATGAAATCAATAATTGCATCAGAATTGGCTACTTCAATGGGATTGCCTCTACCCATTTTGTAAAGTAATCAATTGCAGTAAGGATGTACTTGTGATGTTTGGAAGAATGAGGTACAATCTCACCAATAATGTCAAGCCCCCATTGTTCGAATGGTTGCTCAATAGTTACTGGTTGCAAAGGAAAAGCTGGTTCCCTTTGTCTTCCACTTGCAGTTTGACAAATTTGGAACTTCCTTACGTAATCATGTGTATCTTTAAAAAGGGTAGGCCAATAATAACCAGCGCGAATTATTTTGTGAGCCGTGGTATCACCTCCAAAATGACCTCCTGCTGGTCCATCATGCAATTCCTGCAAAATCTTTTCAGCTTCAGTCTTTTCCAAACATCTTAATAAAATTGAATCATAATTTTTTCTAAATAACACATTATCAATGATCTGGTATTTAATAGCCTTTAACCTTAAAGCGCGTTTACTCTTATAACTGAGATTAGAAGGAGCATACCCATTTTTCAAGTAATAGATAAGATCAGCATACTGAGATTCAGAATTTGTGACATTTATCTGACTTACTTGAATATCTTGATTTGAATCTTGATTTTCTGGTATGTTATGAGCTCCTACCAATAATCTGCAAAAACCTTGTCCTCTAACAATCTTAGCTGGTTTAATATCAATATCATATTCTTGCAAGGTTGTTACCCAGTTAGCTCTCTTTTCTCCTACTTTTTGAATTAATAATTGCCTCACTGCAGAGAATGGGACAATGATTTTTGTATGTGTTTTTAAGAGAAAAGGTCTGAAATGTTTGATTGATTTAAACACGGCAAAGGCTTGTTTTTCAACATCGGAATAATTAAGCTCAGCTCCTTGCAGATTCGAGCTAAAGAAAGAAATAGGTGCTTCGATTTCTTGATCATTGAGTTGTGTTAAAATGGCTGCATAGGATGTTTCAGTGGCCAGAGTATACAAAGTAAAATCTTTAGAAAAATCTGGGGTATTCAATGCTGGTGCATTAATGATTGCTTGTTTGATTGAATCAAAAGCTTCTTTTTCTTTATGCGTCCATTTGAATATTGAATTCTTCTTGATCATATTTTGCATAGGTAAAAAAATTAAAGAAAAATCAGGAATAAATCTTTTAACAAAATTTATCTGTCCAATAAATGATTGCACGGATTTTTTATTATGTGGTAAAGAAATATCAAAAAATTCTTTCACTCTATCTGGATCAATATACATACCATCTTTTGACACAAAAAATTCTAAGAGTTTTCCTTCGTCTAAAGAAAAGAAAGATTTCTTGGGATTTAAGGAGATACCAAACTTTCTACATCTTTCAAATATTTGTTTTAAATCATGTAGATGATTGGTTCTCTTTTTTGAAAATACTGTTATGTCATCAAGATAAACAACAACTGATTTATTGATTAAACCTTTGAATGCTATGTCCATGGCTCTTTGAAAAGTTGCTCCTGCATTTATTAGACCAAAAGGCATTTTCTGATAAGCATAAGTTCCCCATTTTGTTCTGAAAGTTGTTTTCAATCTGTCATCCGGATGAACTAAAACTTGATTATAGCCCGAAAATCCATCGAGAAAAGACATAAGTTCAGAACCAGCTACCTTTTGAAGTATCTGTTCCATGGTTGGCAATGGGAAATTGTCTTTTAAACATGCCTTGTTTAAATTCCTGAAATCAATACAGATTCTTATATCACCATTCTTCTTCCTTAGAGGTACCATATTGGAAACCCAATTAGAGTGCCTGACTGGAAAAATGATTTTGGCTTTCAAAAGTTTATTAAGTTCTGATTTGATTTGACTTTCGAGATTTGGATGAATCTTTCTCAACTTCTGTTGAACAGGTTTAATATCAGGAAGCATTGGAATCGTGTGATGAATAACCGAAGTATCATATGTTTTTAGATCATCGTAATTCCAAGCAAAAACGTTTTTATACTTATTCAGCAGTTTAGTGAATGCATTCCTTTCCTCTGGAGTTAAATTGAGTCCTAAGTTAACGTTTTGAGGTTTAGAATCAGAACCAAGATTTACTAATTCAAACTTCAAAGTGGAACTTTGGAGTTTCGTATTAACAACTTTCTTGAATCTGTCGCTAATGTCATATAAATCCTCTAATTTAACAACAGATTTTGGAATGGATTTTTCATTACCTTTTGAAGCGATTTCTAAATCATGATCATCTTCTTCAATAATTTTCTCATCATATGATTTCTCTGAAGTCATGAAATTTAGAATATCTTGATCATGATAGAATACTCTCCAATTTGTAACATTATCCGGGACAGATGGACGAAAAATCAATTCTACAGAAAACCTATCAAGACTGCAATCTTCAGCGGGTAAGAGTTTAGATGCAACATTAGCTAACAAGTCAGCTGATGTATTCTGATTCCTAGGAATAGGAGAAATATTGAATGCTAAAAAATGAGTGGTGAGGTCTTGTAATAGGGTTTGATAGTGTTTAAGATGTCCTGAAAGGGAATGAATAGTATTCTTAACTTGTTTAATGACAATTTCGGAATCACCAAAAACTTTCAAGTATTTAACATCTAACCCTATAGCTTTATAAAGTCCTTGAACCAAGGCTTCATATTCTGCGGTATTGTTAGTACACTCAAATTCTAATATACATGACAGCATGGTTTTCTCCCCATTTGGATCAATTAGGATGCATCCAGCTCCAGCTCCATCACTAGATTTCGATCCATCAAAATATAATGACCAAAATAAAGACTTATCTATTGGCTTATCTACAATTACATCCGAAATATTTACAATTCTAGAAGTATCGGATTGTGAAAAATTTTCTATCTGAGAAACAAAAGTATTTACAGAAAAAGGTGATTGAGGAGCTTTAAAATTTCCAAGAAATGATTCAGCAGAATAACCTCCAAGAATATTGTTGTTGAATGCCACAGGTTCATTAGGTTGTTCAAATTCAGTGACAGTGTGCATCATATGTTTTTCTCGTTCAATTTTGATTTGATTTGGTTTCCCTTTGTAGGGAAGCCACATGTGTGAATAATCGGTTGAGATATAACCGTTAAGTTTCGCAGACCAGTCCATGCTCAATATTAATCCATAGAATTCAGGAATATCAGCAATTAGAATATCAATTCTTTGGACAATCCTAGGATCTGAGGCTAATCTGATAGTAACTGAATTGATTTCTCCTACCACTTGGACTTTAGAGCGATCCAACTGAACGATATGAACTGCTGATTTTTGTGGTTCAATATTCAATTTAGCACAGACAGAAGTAGGAATTATATTGGAGGAAGCTCCGGAATCAATCAAACAATTGTGCAGATTTTTATTGTACATCTCATAAGTCAAAAGAAAAGGAGGAGTTTGAGAATTTGACTTTTCCCCAATGAGCACAGTATCAGTAGCATCTACCTTATCTGGTGGCTTACCAGTTCCTCTTGCTACTTTTGCAACTACACCGCTTGGTAAAGGAGAAATCGGTGTAGCGTTTAATTCTTTCAATAGCAACTTTTGCTGGTGTTTCAGTTTGCTGAGTTCATGTAAGGAAATGTTGGCTTTGATCTTTTTCATGTCTTCAACAATATTGTATTCCATAGGATCTGATATTACTAAAGTTTTCGTTGTTGATGTGAGAGGATTAGAAGAAGATGGCTGATTTTGAGTAGGTAATGGAGAAGTTTTCTTTACAGTGGGTTTGTCTTTGGTACTTGGAGTTGTAATTTTCTTTTTCGGAACTGTTTGCACTGGTTCTGCTGTAGATTTACTCCTAGTACTTACAGGCATAGCTTCTTCACTATCAGAATTAGCGAGAATAAAATCCCACATTCCATTTAATTCAGCTATTTCTTCATTTTCATTTTCCTTATCTGATATTATAGATGTATCTTCTTCTTCTTCCTCTTCTTCTGACTCTGCATTAGAGATTGCATTAGGAGGTTTAGATTCAACTTGGTTTCTTCTGAAATTTCGAAATGGTTTCTTGGTAGAAGTTTCAGCCACTTGTTTTTTAATTTCAACCTTTTCATTTGACATGGTTTTAAGAACTTTCTGTAAACCTTCCATGTCATATGGATCTTTGGCCTTTTTCTTTGAATCATCTCTGAAGCTGACCTTCTTTGATTTCCTTTCTTCAATATAATTTTTCTTTTCCAAAGAAGTGATACGTTTTTCTACTGCAATAGCTTCTTTCATATTCTCAGCCAATGTAGGCTTTGCAGCTCTGTCTACGAAAATTGCTATGTTTGAGGGTAAGGCAGTTATGTACCATTCAATTCTAACTTGTTCACTGGGTTGTGAATTTGTATGAATTTTGTTCAAAAGTTTGTTGAATCTAGCATTGAATTCTTTTATAGGTTCCTTGGGTTCTATTTTCAAATTTGAGAGATCATTGAGTAAAGTTGCAATTGATCGATCATCTCCAAATTTGGTCAAAAAATGATCTGCAAAAATGTCCCAACTTGTTATAGATCCCGATGGTAATGAAAAATACCATGATCCTGCTACTCCCTGAAGAGTATATGGGAATAATCTAACTACAACATCTTCATGTATGACTCCATTCAAATTAATAGCCAGCATAAAATTATTGATATGTTCTTCAGCTTGAATGTTAAGATCTGGGCTAAACTTTGGAAGCCATTTTCCAGGATTGTCTAGTAAATCATGTAAAGGTGCAGCCATGTTGACTGCTCCTGGAGTAGACCATGGTCTATGTGCCATTATTGGGATGATTAATGGAGGAATACCAGAAACTGGTGGTATTTGAATTGAAGTGGTTGGAATAGATGATGTTGAGATTGATGAGGATTGAGTAGAAGATGTTTGTGGAGATGATGATGAAACAACTGCACTTTGTTGAGTTGTGCTTCTGGAAACAGGTGATTAAATATGAGATGATGAACTTGTATCACTTTCTGTTTCTGATTGAATTCTTTTTGTTTTGCCCTTACTAGGTAAAGGAAATTCTTTCGGAGGAATACCAAGTTTTTCACTTTGCAATCTAGTAAGAGGTTTTGAAGGAATAAATTTTGAGCTTACACTACCTTCAGATATTTCAGACTCTTCAAGAGATAATGAGAATCCTTTCAATTTATGAATTAGATCTTGAACTTCAGGAGACTCAGGATGTTGTTTGTCTGAATGTTTTAAGATTTTGGTAGTGGGTGTCTGAATATTTTCTGCAATTTCTTCTCTTGGATTCTGAATTTCAGAAGAAATTGAAGAAGTTAATGAGGGTGTTTTGCTCTCAGAATGGCTTGTGGATAAATATTTACTTGCCATTCATAGCTCATGACCTCCTTCTAGCGCCAAAAATGTTGAAGGCTAGAAAATCTCTGCTTCAAACATCGGGGAAAACCACCCGGTCGGGACCTTAAGACAGCTCCCTTTCCGTTTGGTGTGGTGGCTCCGACTGGATTTAAAGGACCAGTTTCCTTGTAACTAAATGGATTGGATTGGATGGGTGGAAATGGGACTAAACTAACTGAAATAAAACTATCTAATTTAAACTAAATACTGATAAAGAAACTCTAATACTAACCCGGGTAGCTATATGTGAATACAACTTAAGATTGTTTCAATTCAACAATAACCATGAAAATGTATTATTAATTAAATTGAAATATGCAGAAACAAATAAAGATAACTCTGTTTAAGAAATTAAACAGAGTTATATAAACATATTTCATTCATCATTGTATACCATTTACATGTAACTATGAAAAATAATGTTTCAATTATACTCAGAAATGATATATAAAAGGAAGCGTTGTGAAAACCAATATACATATAAATGATAGCAATTTTAAAACGAATATCATAAAACAAAAGAGATCAACCGTGAACATATAGAAATACCTTGTTCATCTTGAAGATTTTCAAATGCAATCTGATATTCTATCCAGTAACTATGATGCAAAACCAAATTCCAAGGTACAGAAATGCAACACTTCAAAGATAATTCCGCATGAAAATCACCAGATGTGATCCTTTTCAAAAAATATATAAGACAATGGAGTACAGAAATGCAATCTCCAAGTCCAAAAATATTAAGATCCGGGACCCCTCTCTAAATGCATGAGAGGGGTTTAAATACTACTTAGCTAAATCTAAAAATAGTTTATTACAAAAATTAAGGATTCGGTTCAATGACCGTCCTTTTCCTAGGCTAAAATATAGTGAAATTAAAACTAAATCTATCTATCTATTAACTTGATCTTTCAGCTTGCAGGCATCTAGCATAGTTTTGAGAAGATGCGGTTGACCGACTTCAGAATTCAACTGTCCTGAAAAGACAGAGTCGGCAAGTGTAGGAGCAATCTTCTCTGTAGCATTGATGATATAATTGAGCGCTTTGTGCTGACTGTGTGGCTTTACCAAGTACATCCAGTATGAGTCCCAATTTAATCTTGTCAGCCCTTGGATGGATTTTGCTCTTTCTTCTGCCTTTTGCCTCCATTTTGTTTGCAGTTGTTTTTCCTGTGGGAGATATCCTGGAATAGTTTCAGAAATCAAGTTAGCTTTGTGTGAATTGTCATTTACACAATCAGTGAGAGTGTTTGCCGCTGTAGATGCCTCCTCTGCTGCCCTTTTTTCCCTTCTGATTTGTGCATCCCAATTATTAAACAGTATTTCTTTATGGTTCTCGTTAATGATGGGTGCACCAGCGTTTCTGCCTTCTTCTGTCTTTTGCCATGCTAGATAATCATTCATCTTTTCATTAATCAAATCATAATCATTTCTTAAATCTACGATATGATTTGTGATTTTATCGCTTTCTTGGAACAAAGAATTCCATTGCAATATTTTTTGGCAGAAAACTTCCTCTTGTTGCAGTAGTTGATTGTTTAAAGAGATGGTTTCTGAAATGAATTCTGGAAGCTTAGGATCATCCTTATCTTGATCTTGGATAATCTGTATTTGTTTGTCTTTATCAGCTAAGCTTTTTTGATGTCCTATTTGCATTTCTTGAAGTTGTTATTGTAACTCTTCAAGTCTCAATTGTGCTTCCTTATTGGCTTGTATCTGTTGCAATTGCTATTGCAGAGATTTTACTTGTTCTTCTTTTTCATCTAACAAAAGTTGTATCTCAACTTCTTTATCAATTGTTGCAGAAGCATAAGCTCCTGTTATTTGAGATAACTTAGTGAGATTATGAGTAGGCTCTGTGGCAGGATCTTTCCACAAAACATCTACTTGTTCGGCTTCAGTAGCAATTGCGCTTTCTATTTTTCTCTTTTTCCTTTGTCTCTTCACTATTGCTTTGTATTTTGGGCTGTAGAATACATCCAGAGGAGGAATGTCTTCTACATTAAGTACAATTTCAGAGGAGGGTGTGATTGGTATGTGCTCTGTTACTGCGGCTGTGCTGCTTGTTCCTGTGTTCAAAACTTTGGTTGTCTGGACAGGGGTCTGTACATTTTGTCCTTCTACATTAATCAATTGATTAAAGGTTTCCCATTCTTTATCTAACTCAATGGTGACTGGCTGTTGTTATACATTGGGTGGAGGAGGATTTGTTTGTTGAGAAGTCAAAATTTGATGTTGAGTAAGCTCTTTAGATTGTGCAGAATCTTTAATGGATTCTTCCATTTTATATTCCTTTTCTTTAGACTTATTGGAGTGTTCAGAATCTCTGTCAGATTTTGATTTGGATTTACCTGTACTTGAACTGCCGTTAAGACTAACACTAGGAGTTTGCTCTCTTGCGGGCTCTAAGCGTAGATTATCCAAAAGGAATAGGAATTAGTCTCATTCCTCTGTACAGCTTGAATTCCTGAAAATCCTCTGGAGATAGCTGCGCTTTAGCTGAATTCAAAACTTCTTTGAATGAATTTCTTGCTTGGAACATATCATCAAAAAGATCCTGCTCCCCGACAAATTCCCTTACTTTGATTGCATTGGTAAAATTCTTAACAATATCATTTTGGTCAAATAACCTTCTTGATAATTTGAACAGTTGTAGGCATGTAACGTTGCCTATCTCTTGAAATGCATGACCAATATCCAACAGTGAAAATGCTCCACATTTTATGGGAAATTGTGGCCAAATGCCCTTTTTCTTGTCTTTTAAATCTTTTGTTATACCTCCCTGGCCACAGGTCTGATAAGCAATTTCCCGAGCTACAAGTCTATCTGGAACATATAAGGGTAAAAAATGGGGAGAAGCATAACTTCCAAAAACCCTAATATAGGTGACAATTCTTCTCCAAACCATCTTGCGACGAGGAGAATATCAACCTCTGTTTCTGAGGATAACCTCGGGGCATCCTTATTATACAATGTTCTATACAATGGCAGCATTATTCCATGACATATTTGGTAAAAATGGGGGACAAACTTAGACTCCCATAGTTATTTATGGTACACATGAATGGGCAAAGGATCGTGGATAGTCCATTTCCAGCCCATCACAGGGAATTTAGAGACATAGCAGATGGCGTCCATGACATAAGCAGATAAATAAAAAGGCGGATAAACCCACTGGGAAACATTTCGTTTAGATCGGTAATGAAAAATAGCAGTGGTGAGATTATCAGATAGGATTTTGGCCCAATCTACAATTGTAGAATTAACAGCTGCATTCAACAAAGGAAGCCATTCGGGTAAGATCATATTTATGTCAAGCTTTCCAAAAAGCCTGCATAACATGGCAATAGTAAAACAATAAGGAGAGGTAAGTGAACCCGTGCTGTACATACCTTGTTTGTTCTTCTTCAATGGTTCACTTCTTTTGGTCCACTCCTTTGTGCATTCTGCCAAATTTGAGTGTTCTTTGGCAAACTCTTCCATAAATTGCTTGTTGAAAGTTGCCTGAGGTTCTAGTAGCTTATACATTAATCTTAGATCTTCTATGGTGAATGACCCAATTAGCTCTTCAGATGGAGTTCTGAATTGTCTGTCTGAAATATCTGTGCTATCCAGCACCCATCTCACCATGTTTGTATATGGGAGAATCCTTGGCCTTGCTACTATTCTATGCAGGAATGAGCAAGCCAAGTCTCTAAGGGTTGCTTCAGACGTATCCTTTGAACCTGCTGTAGCTGCAACTTTTATCACCACAGGGTTTTCATCTTCTAACAGTTTATACATTCCCTCCCAAGTGGATATACCGGCGTCCTTGTTACAGGCGGTGTCTGCGTATAGCGAAGCCATTTCTTTTTTCTCAAAACTTGAGCTCTTCTCCTTCTTACCCATAGTGTTTAGCGGAAGCTTTATATAGTGGTATGCTCCTTCGTGCCTGTGTTTTATGAATAAATGAGAGTAATGATATAAGAAAGGTGATGAGACTGTTTTGAATGTGAAAGCGGATGAAATATAATATTTAAATTGTGAAACGACTTTCAATCTAAATACAATCTCTTTTCACATTAATAATCAATCCAATCATTTAATATAATCATTAAAGCGCATAACGGATTTGACATATGGGAAGATTTCCTTGGGATAGCGCGCCTACATGAATCTGCGACATTGCGATCTGCGATTTGCTGCGCAATATCGCAATATCGCAAAATGAAGTCATCGCAGTCATAAAAATAGCGCAAAAGTGGAAATTGCGTAGTAGCGCAAAAGCACATATCGCAAACGCGTAATAGCGCAAAAGCGCAAAATCACAAAAAGCGCACAATCGCAAAAGCGCAAAATCGCAAAAGCGCAGAATTGATAAGAGCGCAAAAGATATTTATTAATCATTTCTATTTTCTGTGCTATGCGATCTGTGATCAATGTGTTTTATATATACTATTTTGTTATGGATGCGCTATCTTGTTTCAAGAGCAATTTTATTATAATCTATCATAAACTTAAGTGTTTCTAAATATTCTTTCTAAGGGATTTATATAAGTTTATGATAGAAAATTTTATTTGAAAGGCAAACAAATCCTAATTGATTTTTTGGATTTTTAACTAAGGGTCCCCATTTATTTAGTATTATTACTAATAATAAATAAAAAGGGGGTTGTTGCTGGTCACAACAGGTTGTTAATGCTAATGTTTATATATACATACTTGTTTATGTATGTCATTATCTGACATGATCATGATTGTTTATGCTAATGATTATATATATGTATGTATATATGTAATTATTTCATTGTATGATAGGGTTTTCAAGGATCATTTTTGTGGATGAATGATTTCTTATGCAGGTGAATGACATGAAGAGGTTCTTGGTCTTATGAGGAATCCAATGGGAAGATTAAATCTAACAGATATATGAGGTCAGTATCATGTGGACATGAATTGATATTATATGCTTGTACTATGCTTATGTTTATGTTATGGACAGGTAATGTTGAGGGGTACATCAGCGAAGAGAAAGTAACGTGATTTGCGGCATGTTAGATGAGAATGGATAGTGTAAATACACTAGAAGCAAGGTTGTTTGGGGGGTCAATGTGTGGTTTATGGATGTACATTACTAATGTTGTGTATATGTTGCGCATGTTTAATATTTAGTGATTGTACATATGGTGATGTGTGCATGTAACATATGTATTGTTGTGTACATATGATTTTGTATGCATGTTGTATATATGGTGTTGTGTGTATATTTCATATGAAATGCTAGGCATAAATGGTGTTACGTACATGTTGGAGATGTAGTGTTGTGTACATACCATATTGTGTGCATGTTGGACATGCAGTGTTGTGTGCATATGGTGTTGTGCACATGTTGGATATGTGGTGTTGTGTGCATATGGTGCTATGTATATGTTGTCTATACAGTGCTATGTACATATAGTGTTGTGTGTGTGTTGTACATATGGTGTTTTTTGCATGATTTTACATGTGGTTCTGTGCACATGTTGTACATGGGGTGTTGTGTTCAGGTCATGGTGTTGTGTACATGCCGTGCATGTGGCATTGTGTACATGTGGTGTTGTGTACATGTCGTGCATGTGGTGATGTGTACATGTGTCATTGTGTACCAATTGTACAGATGGTGTGGTGTACATTTTCTATTGTGAACATGTTTTTCATGTGGTGTCATGCACATGTGATGTTGTGCACACATTGTGCAGGTAGTGTTTTGTACAGGTGGTATTGTGTACATGTTGTGCATATTGTATTGGTATACATATGGTATTGTGTGCATGTCACACATGTTGTGTCGCAGGCATGCGGTACTATGTATGTGCATGATATAGTCATGTTATCATGACATGTGTATTAGTTGTGTTGTACTCTGTATATGTATATGTATATGTATTCTATTGTGTTTTACACTGGATGTAGGTGTATGTGTTGTGTTGAATTTTACACCGGGTGTAGGTGTATATGTTGTATGCTAGTGTAGGAATATATTTTATGTTGTATTGTGCACCTAATGTAGGTGTATGAGTTATGTTTATTGTACACCTGGTGTAGGTTTATGTGTTGTATGATGGTGTAGGCATATGTATTGTGTCATATTGTACACTGGGTGTAGGTGTACATGTCGTATGCTGGTGTGGGTGTGTGTATTGTGTGGTGTTGTACGTGGTGTGTGGGTGTAGGCATGTGACATACACTGTGTGTATGTGTACATGGTTGAAAAGGAGAAAAAAAATTAGGTTCTTACCGGATGTGGTAGCCGATCTGGTGTATGTACAAAAAGAACAAAGGCAGAAGTAAGGATCAATGAAGGATAAGTATCGATATTTTATTTTAGTTCTATTATGCATGTGATATATTATTCTGACTTATGATGGTTACATGTGATTTATGATTATGGTTTATGTTGATTTCATGCATTTTATGATTTTAATTTATGATGGTTTTGTTTTGAGATAACTAGATGTGATACGTCTATACATAATTATTTGATCAAACAACTAGTTTGACTTGTGTGACAAGAAGTAAACATAAGTACAAGTGTACATTATTGAAGGGATACCAATGAGGTATGATTTGAAGTTATTTCAATTTATTTTGAATCTAATGTAAATTTTGTACTTGGTACAGGAAAGCATGTAATTCTTGGTTTGGGATGGTTGAAATTGATTGCAAGAACTAGCAGCATCAGTAAAAGGAATTGGAACACGCAACAGTATGTTGGTAAATCACTTTAGGAGCATGACCATTGTGGGACAATGGTACCCAATAGTGTCCATTTATTTCCATGAGAATGGTATGACCGGTATGATGGTTTTTAGATAGGTACATGCCTTAGTTTTTGGACCTTATGATGTGAGGAAGCCTTATGAAGTGATGGAATACCTAGGATGGGGGTTCCAACGAAACTTGGAAGATGTGTGACTACACATAAGGGGGTGACTGGATTTCCAGAGGGACTGCGTATTAGAGAAGGGAAATATAGGAATGGATTTGTTTTGGTCATTAGCATTTCCATATGGAATCAGATGCACATTGGGAGTGTATCCTAGAACAATGAACTGGTAACTTTTCACTAAGAGGAAAGTAGGACAGGATTGTAGAACTTGAGATTGGATGCATATTTTACTTTAGCAGGGGATTTTGGACTTCCTAGGAAGGAAGTGAATCCCAATACTACTTTGAGGGTGGAGGTGTGAGCCTCTGGACTCACTTGTTGTGGATGCAGGAATTGTATCCTTTATTTGTTGGTTGAAAAAATGTGCATATTTGTATATGTGTATATTATTGTAAATATTGTATCGAGATGGATTTATAAAACTCCATAGACAATATGGTTGTATATATGGAAGTCATTACAAATACTGTAATGAGTTGTGTTATAAAGCTCCATAGGAAGTATGTTTTATTTTCAACGATTTTCTAGTTTGTAGGTGTCACTGAACACCGAGGATGGTGTTCCCCCAAGGGAAAGGGTTCTCTAATAGCCTTGGTGAAAATTCCATGTAATAAAAGTTAGTAAATGAAAAATAATAGCCACTGTTGATGGGACACTTATTCCAAGTTTAATGTTAAGAAAAATATCCTAGTGAGGGTGTTCATTCGATTATTATGGATAAAGGAAATTGGAAAAGGATTTGGAAAGGCAAAGAGGCATTAATTGGAATTTTATTACTGAAATTAATGGAAAATAGGACAAAAGGGAGGTGAAATCTCATAGGTTGCATGTGAGGAGGAACATGAAGGAAAATAATGAAATAGGAAGAAAATAGAGGCCTCATTAATAAAAAGGCATCTAAGGATTAGTTGGAAATATTTTTCTCACACTTATGGCTCTCATTCTATTCTCTCTCTCTCTCTCTCATACTCCTGGATACTTAGATTTTTCTTGGAGTACTTTGGAATTGGATCAAGAAAGGAAAGAGAAAGATCAAGCAGCTACAATAGGATTATTTGAAGGTATTTATTTTCATGTGTGATTTCCTTGCTATATTTGGGATGCATGGTATTGCATATGGTTCTTTTTTTTCATGGCATGGGCTTTCTACGTGTGACAATATTTTCAACCTAGCCTCTCCATTTCTGGATATCCTTGATGAGATGCGTTCTCATACTTTGGTTGAGATGGATTGCCAAATGGATTTGAATTTGAGTGGGATGGATCTACGAAATGAAAAACACATGGCCTATTGATCCCTGAATCGGTACAGTAAAGCCATTGGCCTACTAACCCATGAGCTAGACTGTGGGTTGAGGTAAAGCTAGGATTGTGTGCCTCGGTGGGCCTCGGAATCCTTGTCGGTGAATGGAAGGATATATGGTAAGGCCAAGAGGTGTATTGGTCTTTATTGGGCTTATTAGTCCTGGGATGGGATGCACAGTAAAGCTTGGAGAGTGGGTTTTGGTGTAGGGCCTAGTTATCCTTGGATCAAACTGTGGATTACGGTTAATCCTGAGAGACTAGGAGGCAATAAAATTCCTCACGGTGTAGGTGGATAACTCCGGTAACATCCATGCTTGTTTTTTTCTTTTTGGTTGGTTATGAATCCCACTTTCATCCTTCGAATATGGCACAGTGGTGATTGGCTGAAGAGAGATTTGGCTTAACCAATTTATGGTCGGGTGGAACGTGGCAGTCCCATCTTTGGTTGGTTTTTACATTCATTAATGAGAATTACATTTCCTTAGAATTTGATGTGAAAATGTATTGGTTTATATGTTGATCCTATTGATGATGTATTCCTGATAATTTTTTTTTATTATAATATTTATGAGTATGTATTCTAACAGTGATGATGTATGGATCTTCTCATGGTTTTATTTGTAAATGAATAAACAATGTATCTATGACCTAATAGATGATACTACAACTAATGATATAAGGGAAAATTTATTTTTAGTGATTCTCAGATAAGTATGAGATCCCTATGTTCATATCTATTGTTTACACATGTAGATTACACATTTGTGATATGTTTGATGAAATTTCTATCATGGCTAGTAGGGGTTCAATCTAGGTATTGTCATGGTTTTTGAAGATAAATCATTGTTTCACTATTTTATTTCATTTCTAAACTTATCATGGAGTTATGGGAAGTGTCCTGGACTATGAACCTGAACAATTTCCTTAAATCCCGTGGACGTAGGCACAGGTATGGTAAATTTAGTCTCTGGATGCACCATGTAGGCTTGTGTGTGTAGCCAAAGTCTCTCGGACGTAGGCATGCAGACTTGTGGGAGCGTCCAGGGGTTAATTGGGTTAAAACCTTAGTGGGACCCAAGGGCTAGTTACCTGAGTGGTTTGGATGGTTCCTGGGAGTCTTTTTGTTGATGTGGAAGCTTTGGATGATGTGTTTCTGTCGATTCCACTTCCTTAAGGTCACCTAAGAGGTTGAATCTGATCATAGTATCCTCTCGTCACATGTTTACCATGGTTGGATGGTTACTTGGGTAGATGTGGGATGGGGGTGTTATAGGGAGGCCTGTGGTGATATGTTGCATGATATTCAAGGCTCCATGATGAAAAAAACTAACTCTTCTATGCCATAATTCACCGAAATCTTGGCTCTACACCTTCTCCTCCTTTGTGCTCAAAGTAGCACATTCTTCCACTTTCAACTTGTAGAGGTTCTTCACCTAAACCCCAATTTGATTCACTTTCCCCGTGGAAATGTGTCTCAGGAATGCCTTTCCTTTCCTGAATATCACTTCGTAGCCACGATCTTCCAACACTATGACAAAAACCAAATTACTCTTTATACCCAGAACAAACTAAGAGCAGAGTCAAACTCCCTCTGAAAAGTAACTGTACTAATATTGGTCACACTATACCTCCCATCATCTCCCATCTCGATGTGCATATGGAGGTATTTCTCCTCCAAATCACTGAAAAATTCTTTGTTTCCTGTCGTATGGAATGAGTCACCACTATCTAGATACCACACGCTATCCATCATTGTGCTTTCCATGCATGCAATGAGGGTGAAGTTACACTCAAATTGTGAAGAAAAAACTTCACCTGCCACCCCTCTTGAGGGATTCTTTCATGCCTTCTTGTGTGGACACTTCATGGCATAGTGTCCCAATTCATGACAGTGAAAGAACTTGATTTTGGACAAGTATTTAATCTTTCCCCCTTGATTAGATTCTCCTTTGGATTGGGATTTCTTCCCTTTCCATTTCTTTTCCTTTCCAACCAAGGAACAGTTCTCTTCATTATCACACTTAGATGAGGTTCCATCTCTGGTGTTTTGATTTATTTCTTCTTCCAAAAAAATGCTAAGCTCCATCGTTAGGTATAATTGGAGGGGTTAATTGTCACCTTTTTAGCCTTATTAGTCTCTCTTTATCACATTCAATTATATTATGGTCTTATGTTGCTAGTGTAGATGGTGATTAAGGCTTTCCATACTTCGAATGCCTAATATGGGTTAAATGCAGGATAATCACGAAGATATTACACTTTTGATGAAGATTTTACAATCAAATATCAAAGTAGACAGTAAGGAGAGATTCTAGGATGACTGTTCACCTCCTTAACTCTCAAAGTCAGCCAATGGATCCTCGAGATTCCCTCCAACACCTCGAAATCAAAGGCAACCAAGCAAGTGGGAGATCAAGTGCACCAAAGCTCCACTTCTCCTGCATTCAAAGAGGACACATCACCTACTTTTTAGGGAGCTGTCAGTAGCTACCCTCTAGGGTAACAGGGATGAGAAAAGGCTCACTAGGATTTGAACTTTGAAGGAAGCTAATACACTCTTATCTCTTGTAATAGGTTTTTGAGACTTTTATGATTATGTAATGAGACTATTTCCTACAATAAGATAAGTATTCAAATTGTCCTTCACTAATTTAGTTTCAGAGGGCTAGGCTTGTGGGTTAGGGCCCAATACATTGGCCTTAGTCTCTCTTATGTATTGATGTTTATTTTTATGTCATTGTAGCTAGTTCATTTTATGATTTTTATCTAGTTTTCGTACATTTAAATTCACTATTTTTAGTTTGTTTCCATTTTGCCTTTTTTGTATTTAAGCTTTCATAAATGTTGGTAGAATAGAATTTAAAATAAATCATAAAGTTGTGTGTCAAGCCTCCCTCTCTCATCTCTTTCAATGGAGCTTAAGAAGGGAATATCTTCACCACAGGCCAAAATTTTCTGTTTAGTTTATGATTTCTTGGTAAGAATAGTTAGGTTGATGTATTTTCATGAACATTTCTAGAATAATAAGTTAGATTTTTGTTTGAATGCTTAAGTAGGTTTGTTTTCGAAATTCGGCTCATCTTTTCCATTTCCTTCATCATATATTTTCCAATTTTTGTTGCATGAACAAGTACTTTTCTTGCAAGTCCAAGTAGCACAACAAAGGAGGACTTCACCAGCACCCCCATCTTCATTTCTCACCCATCATCAACCTTCTTTCGATCAAATCGCCTTTAGCCTTGTTTTTGAGATTTTCACATTAACACTGTGAGCAACCCTAGAGGTTCAAGATAGGTTTCTCAAGAGGTTATGAGCTTGGCCAAGGGTTTCACCACCTTCCATTCATCTAAGTACACCTAAATTCCACTTCCCCTACACTTTTTATCTTCACTTTTGGCCTCAAATTTCCCTCAGACTGTTTCCTGTAGCAATTAAAGACTTTCCTGTAGCACTAGAGGAAACTTGTAGCAGACCTTGTAATAGCACCAGTGGGCCTCTCCTTAAGCCTATAAACCATAATCAACCTCATCTAGACCTACCATAACCATCAAGACACCTTCAGCCCTGCATCCATGAGTTCAAAACCTTCCTAAGCCACCTTAGCGCCTTCTCCTACTTACTGCAAAACAGTGCATCTACAAACATAATTAGGTCATGATTAGATGCATGATTAAAAACATGATAGTTAAATAATAAAGTAGATAGAGTGTGTTTATCCATTTGGACTAGAAATTTGTGAGTAGATTAGCCTTCTTTCTACAATTTCAATTTAATCATTTACTACATGAAGATGCCCAATTTGCTTCTATTTCTTGCCATAGTTTAAATTGTGGATTTTTTTCCTTGCAGAATAGCGAGATGTATTTTATTGCTTTAGAATAGTCCTTTGATGGTTAATAGAGTAATGTTTTTGATTCACTTGTATTTCTAGGTCTAATTCATAAGTGTGACAGACTTCACCCAAAAACCCTAGCAATAACACCCTTTCGTAGGACTCAGAAGAGGATGGCATGAGTAGAATGCATATGTTGTGTATATAGCATTGTCACCTCCAAGTTTGTATGAACCCCGAGTTAATAAAGTAAATTAGAGTAGCCTCTAGCAGTTGCATCAATCTTGGTGCAATATGAGGGCTCACCACTTTTTGGCGTTGTTGCTAGGAGGTGTCTAGTAGATGCTTTGATTATGTTTTAACATTATTTTATGCTTTACTGTTACATGTTTCAAAAATATTGAAAAAAATACGAAAAAAAAAAATTGATTTTAATGCCTCATAGTAGTAGGGATACTCAAGGAAAATTTTTACCAAAAACCCCCACATCCCCACATAGTCACCCTTCACTCTTCTTCAGTGACTCTGAGGTTAAACACAACGTAGGTGAGTCTTTTGAAAATTTTGAAGAACCTATTGGAGAAGAAGAAGAACTTGTATCACCAAGGGGACCCACTTAACCTAATCAAGCCATGGCTGAGACTGAAGCCCAAGGATTCTTCCCCATTAGAGAGAAAGATGGGGAAACTAAGATGAAGAACATCAACCCCTAATCCCTTCCACATTTCCATGGACTTACCTTTGAGGACCCCGACACATTCATGTTTTAATTTTTTGTTGTCTGTAGGACCTATGACTATGCCTCAGATGATCAAAAGTTGAAGCTATTCCCATCTACCCTTAAGGATGCATCCTTGCGCTGGTTCATGGGTCTACCTGGGAACAACATCAGTACCTAGGCACAGATGCAAGAGGCCTTCAACAACAAGTACAGGGACTATTGTAGGTCTAAGGAAACTAAAGAGGAAATATTCAAGATGACTCTAGGGCCTGATGAATCCCTAGAGGACTATAAAGAGAGGTTACAGTTCAATTATAAAAGAGCCAACTACACCCTTGATCCCAGATCACTTAAACTAGTACTTCTCTAAGGGATCAGGGATGAGGTGATAGAAACCCTCAATATGCTATCAAGAGGAGATATCTACTAGTTGTCTTATGAGGAAATCACTACTATCTTCAGGAACCATTATAGAGTAGCTAGGAAGAAAGGAATATCTAGCCAAAGTATGACCAATACCCCTTCCTCTTCCACCTCCATCAAGAATGATATTGGAAATATGTTGGAGGATTTCAAGAGTGATATGTTGCACAACTTTTCTTTGTAAATGGACACAATGCATATCAAGAGGAAGTAAAAGGAAGCAGAAAGAGCCTTCGTTATATTCTACCCTAGATGTACTAAAAGACACCCTTAGAATGAATTTCCATTCAATGTCATATAGGTTTTCTTATTCTGTGAAGAGAACCATGCCATATACTAGTGTCCCTCCTTACTTGGGGTAAAAATTTTATATCAAAGTGTGGAAGTAGGAAGAGAGAAACTCTGTTTCATCAACCAGAGAAGGCCTCAAGGCCCTCAAACATATCAATAGGGTATGCAAGGTGAACCTTATTCCTATTACCATAACAATCAGAATGTACCTATGCAATATTGGTACACCCCCACTCCTCCATCATGGCCTACACTTCCTACTTGGCCTTACAACTCTCCATATAATCCTCAGCCAATGAACCAAACATTTCAGCAATATGTTCCTCAACCACCTTAGTGGAACAACCCATCACAAGGGTGGAGGCCTCAACATAGTCAACCACCCGCTCTAATGCCTCCACCCCAACATCAACCTCAGCTTACTCATTATGCTCCACCCAAGTTGCTATGCCTACACATCCCAATAATAACCCAAACAACAAACAATCATAATAGGTTTACAGTGGAGAGACATCCTATCCAACTTATTTTGTGGAGATACAGGAGATTAATCTCAAGTCGGGAAGAATACTCCTAAAAAACCATCTTCCATCTCCACCTATAGAGGTTGAGGAGGAAAAGGATTAAAGTAACACTCAGATCCAACAAACTCCTTTTCCTGATCGCTTGATCCACTCTAGTCAGCACACCCCAAAGGAGACCGAAATTTTGGGAGAACTGAAAAATGTAAAAATACCCCTTCTCCAGTCCATTAATGGTGTCCCTATTTACAATAGGATCATCAAGGAAAAGTGCTTCAATAACCCTGGGAGAAAGAAGAAAGATACCCCCACCATCAATGTAGTAGCATATTTTTTTGACTTAAAGTTGGGAAAGGTGATGTTCCCAAGGTACCTATACCACGGTAGTCCAGTTGTAGATCTTCACATAGGTAGTGTCATACTCCCCAATACTCTAATTGATTTCAGGCTGCCATCAATGTAATTACTAGGGAAACTATGCTTAAACTCAAACTCCAAGGGACTTTGAGGAAAACCACAATGGTTCTGCAACTTGCAAATCAGTCCACAGTAGCTCTGGAAGGAACTATTGAGGATGTTATGGTTTCAATTGACTCTTGGGAGTATCCTACAATTTCTTGGTTCTCCATCCAAAAGCCAAGTTTGATGAATATCCTCTCATTTTAGGGAGACCTTGTGATCAGGTGATCATGTCCTAAGTGAAGCAAATGTTCAAAATTGTAACTACTCAAAATTGGTTGAAACTAGAACGATAGGATTGGCCTCATTGATACGATCCTGTATCCGTGAACGGCACTCAAATCCGACACTGTATGTGAAAGTTATTCAAGTTTGAAAATTCACAATTTCATGCAAAAGTCCAGTTTGACTTGGGTTGACTTTGATTAAAAAATATTAAAAAAATATTCCACAAAATATTCTAGGAATATTCCACAAAATATTCCATGGAATATTCCTTCATCAACCAATCATAGCTTGACATTTTTCAATTTCTGATTGCACGGTGGGTTAACTATGGGATTCAGTGGCCAATTAATGGGCGCCACGTGGCCTTCCCGGAGGCCGCCACGTGGCCACATGACCGAAGATTTTTCTGTGGCAAAAAATATTGTGTGTTGGAAGGATTCAACCCCGGGTCGGGTGGCCACCAGCCCACAGGCTCGACCGCCCCACCCGCACAGTGGTTCTTAACATATTAAGACCACATTACATATTTGAATTTGATTAAAGGTTTGAATGGGGGCGAAAAGGGGGCCAGCCCTTGAGGACCAGCCCCCTATTCATAAGACTAAGGCTCGGAACCATAGGTCTAACCCGATGGATAACATCGGACTCCGACAGTTAAGTTTATTGCAAATTTGTTCACATTGAAACCGACAGAGGTTACGTAACATTCATTGCCACGGTTTTCAAACCATTAACGCAAACGGTTCCGCCAGCGGTGGTGTAGTCGGTCCATGTGACCACTACCCACCTAACATTTAACTTCACATCTATCGGTTCCAAAGTTTTCGGCAGAGTGTGCCATTCTTGGGGAGCTTTCCATAGTTAGCGGAGCTAACTGCAGTTACTCCAGGTTTAGTGGAGTTTCCTTAGGCCAAATTGGACAAAAATTCAGTTGGTCATAACTTTCACATTACTGAACCTTTTGGAGCAATTTTTTTTTTTTTTTTTGAGTATTCTCAACATTCTGGAGCCATTAGAATAGGTTACAGAGCCATCAGAGGTGTATTTCATCCATTTTTACTTCATAGAAGCTTAGGAAGCCATAAGGGCCTTGGGGGAAACAAAGCTACATTAGACTACACTTCATTGTTTTAGGTGAAATAAGAGTCATTCTTAGCATCTTTCTATGTTCTAAATTCATTTTCACAGTTGGTTTGATCTGTTTAGGCATTTTTCTCACTGTATTACCAATTTGAGCATCATAATATATCAAGGACATGCCCATTGGGAGACTTGGACCCGGCAGATGTAGCCCAGGAGGGGTGAACTGCCTCATCATGTTGTTGTGTGTTTATGGTGAAGCTATTCTGCTGTGTTATTTAGATTAAAGTTGTTAAATAGTAAATTAAAACAACACTCCCTCACACCAAAATTCATAAACATTTATCAAAAACACTTTTTTTCACTTGCAATACTATCCAAACACTTTGCACACTTAATTTAATGGAAATTAATAGTTTGAACAGCAAAAAAAATACTTTCATTTTCAGATCAGTTGGTATCAGAGCTCAGGATTAGAGCCATAGAAGCTAGATTTTTTACTCAACATTTGTTTTGTGCAAAGACTAAGTCATTTGTTTGCAAGTTTTGATGCTGACTAGGTTAAAACTCAAGAGAGGTGAAGGAAACTTGGTTAGTGCACAAACTAATCCACAACCAAGAAGGTTCAGAGAACCACCTCCAAGAGCCCTAGAAGCAGATACAAGCATGTCTTCAAGAGAAGGAGAAGCTCCTGAAGAGATGGATCCCAAGGAAGAAGAAAGGGTATTCCGGAAAGCTTTCTTGGATATGACTGAAATGGTAAGGATCCTCTATCAAGAAAGAAATGATAGGATTGCTAGAGAAGGGTCTAAAAACCAAAAATAAAGAGAGGATTCCTCAAGAGGAAAGAAGCTTAATGATCAGTCTAAGAAAGTACATGGAGGAAATGGTGATCCATCATCTCCATCTTCATCCTCTCCCTCGACATCATCTTCCTCGACTTCGGTAAATCAATCACATAAGTTGAAAACCACTAGTAAAAATCCTTTTTAAAGCTTGATGTCAAATTTTAATTTCCCATGTTTAACAGTGAAGTCAATGTAGAGAAATTAGACAATTGGATCAGACAATTGTAAGTTTATTTAAGGATTCAAAACCTTCATGATGACGACACCAAAATACAACTAGCCTCGCTAAGAATGGATGGAGCAGCATTGGTATGGTGGGAAGCCAAGACCAAGGATGAAATCAAGAAACATGGTAAGATTACTTTATCATGGAATGAATTTATTACTGCAATCAAGAAGCAATTTTATCCTTTAGCTCATCTTCAAAAGGCTATAATGAATTGGCAAAACTTTAGATAGCTTAAGGGACAGAATGTGCAAGACTGTACCTAGGAATTTAGGAGAAGAGCACTCTTATTAGGGGTAGACTTACAAAGTCAAGATAATTTTATGAAATATATAGGTGGTTTTCACAGTTAGCTTAAACATACTATCCTTATGTTTAATCCTACTAGTCTAGATGAAGTTTGTGTACAAGCTACACATTTAGAGGCTAGAGGGAAAAACACTTTTGATGAGGGTAGAAACAAGCATTTCAAAGGGAAGAAAAAAGATAAAACCTTTAAGGGAAAAGGTAAAAAGAATGCATATATCAAACAAGAGGGTGAAAAATTCATTTGTAAACATTGTTCAAGAGAGGGACATGAAGAGAAAAATTGTTATAAATTACATCTTGAAAAAAGAAACCAGTTTAACGAAAACAAGGAAAAGAAGAAAACTGTAGCTACTACAACTACACCTCAAGATTTAGGTGATGATTCAGGGGATGAAACCAAAATTGCAGCCATGGGTTTGAAAAGTATGAAGAGAAAGGAAACTAAAACTAAAGCAACACTAGTACTTCAAACTGTCATGTAGAAGCTCCTAATGAAGAAGAAAGAATTGAATTGTTCCACGTGAGGGTAGTCTCAAAACATACTAAAATTGACACACTATTTGACAGTGGGTCACAAGCAAATCTCATATCAGAAGACTTGGTCAAATAGCTAAAACTTGAGACCATTCCACATCCAAAGCCTTATCCACTGGGGTGGATATGCAAGGATGAAAAACTACAAGTCTCAAGAAAGTGCATATTGATTCGCCATAAATGCACACTTTATTGACACAGTTGAACTTGATGTGGTGCCGCTTGATATATCAGGAATTGTTTTTGGAAGTACTTACTTATTTGATAGGAAAGAGATCTTCCATCACCATGAAAATAAATATCATCTCTTTAAATATGGAAAGGAGTTCATTGTCAGAGCACATCGCAAGAAGACAAATATAGCGATGGTAAATGCAAGATAGGTAAAAAGGCTAGTAAATTCTAGCAAGAGTTTTGTACTTCTTATGGTTAAGCCCAAGGTTAATATGAATCATGAGTCATTTGAAAATTGTGATTCCATGCTTAAATCAAATTTATATGATGTATTTGATGCACAACATGAGATGTTTCAGGAACCGACAGGTTTACCTCCTAAAAGGGAGATTCAGCATGAGATCCATTTACATCAAGATTGTCCTCTTCCTAACATCGGCATGTACCGTTTGTCTATCATGGAGAATGCTGAAATCAAGAGGAAAATTAAAGAATTGTTGGACAAAGGATTCATAATACCAATCACTTAGCCATGTGGATCACCGATATTGTTGATTCCAAAGAAGGATGGAACTTGGCGCATGTGTGTGGACTTCAGGGCATTGAACAAAATAATGGTAAAGAATCGTTACCCACTTCCAAGGATAGATGATTTGTTGGATCAGATGAAAGATGCTAAATATTTCACTAAGTTATACTTACGTAGTGGTTATCATCAAGTTAGAATTGCAAAAAGTGACATTTGGAAGACAACATTTAAAACCAAACAGGGACTCTTTGAGTGGCTTGTTATGTCGTTTGGTTTATGCAATGCACTTGCAACTTTCATGCGGATAATGGATGATGTCTTACATCCTTTTCTTGATGATTTCATTATTGTCTACTTAGATGACATCTTAATTTTCAGCAAGATTAGAGAAGATCATGTCATGCATGTTAAGAAAGTACTTGATGTTTTGAAGAAAAATCAATTATTTCTTAAAATGTCAAACTGTGAATTTGGACAGACTTATTTGGTTTATTTGGGACACATAGTAGGAGGAGGCGCTTTGAGAATTGATCCTTCCAAAGTAGAAGCCACTGTGAATTGGCCTACTCCCAAATCCATTACATAGGTAAGAATTTTTTTGGGTGCAGCTCAGTATTGGAGGAAGTTTATTTCTAACTTCTCTGCCATAACAGCTCCTATGCATGCAGTGACTAGTGTGAAGCATTCTTTCCAATGGGGAGGAAAGCAACATAAAGCTTTTGAGTCTCTGAAAGAGAAGATAATTTCAGCTCCAGTACTTGCATTACTGGACTTGAGATATCCATTCGAGATTTAGACAGATGCAAGCGATTACGCCATGGGTGCAGTTCTCTTACAACATGGTAAGCCTGTTGCATTTCATTATGAGACATTTAATGGTTCTACTGTGAATTATCCTACATATGATAAAGAGTTGTATGCGTTGGTACAAAGTGTCAAAAAATGGAAACACTATTTGATGGGAAAAGAAACAATTGTTCATACCGACCATCAGCCTTTATAGTACTTTCAATCGCAAAGTAAATTGTAGCAGTCATGGCATTTTAGATGGATGGGCTTCCTACAAAAATTTCAGTTGGTAATAAGGTACAAGAAAGGTATTTACAATAAGGTTGCTAATATGCTTTCAAGGCCTATTATTAGTGCTAGTACTTTTCTTAAGAATGATTCTATTGTACATGAGAGCTACATAGAACAGTATGCATCAGATGTTGATTTTAAGGATGTGTATGCTAACTTGAGTGAAGGGAATCATGTTGAGGAGAATGATTATCATTTGAATAATAATTTTATGTTTCATATGGGAAAGTTATGTATACCACAGGGGGAGAGACTAAGCATCATGAGAGAGGCCCATTCTTCTCCCATAGCTGGAAATTTTGGGGTAAGCAAAACAGTGGCACATTTACAGAGGTATTTTTATTGGCCTTGCATGGTAGATAGTGTTTCACGTTTCATTAGAGGTTTTTCATTATGTGCTACAAGAAAGCCTAGCAATAGGAATCTTGGTTTATATACGCCATTTCTGGTACCTTCTAGTCCATGGGAAAGTGTTTCTATGGATTCTGTTGGAGGGCTACCATTATCTAGAAAGCAGCATGATTATATTTATGTAGTAGTTGATCATTTCAGCAAGATGTGTATTCTTATGCCATGTAAGAAATCTATAACTGCTGAACAAACTGCTGATTTATATTTTCAACATGTATGGGTTCATTATGGCTTTCCTACTTCTATTGTTAGTGACAGGGATTCCAGATTTGTGGGGAATTTTTGGTCCAATTTATGGAAGATGATGGACACCAAGTTGAAGAAGAGTATTGATTTCCATCAGCAAACAGATGGCCAAACAGAGGTAGTGAACAGAACCATTGTACATCTTTTTAGAGGTTATTTCAGCAAGCATCCCAAGCTTTGGGATGAGCATTTTCATTACATTCAGCATGCTTACAACTGGGCCAAGAACTCTTCTACAAATACTTCACCTTTTGAAGCTTGTTTTGGGTATTTGCCTAAGTCACCTTTAGATTTTATTCTTGAGAAGGATGTGGCCATTGATGGTCATAGTGACATTGACAAAGCTTGCTTATTCATTGAAATAATTCAGCTCATACATCAGCAAGTTCAAGAACAGCTTGAAAAAAGTCAAGGCAAGTACAAGGAGAGGCATGATAAGCACAAAATTGATCATAAGTTTCAAGAAGGGGATGAGGTATGGTTGCATATTAATAAGGAAAGAATGCAAGGATAAGGTAAAAAGTTGAAGCCTATTCGTTATGGTCCATTCAAGATCCTTAAAAAAGTTGGAAATAATGCTTTTCAATTAGATTTTCCTTCATACATGAAAATGTATTTCGTTGTGAATGTGGAAAATTTACGTTTTTATGAACCGCCTTTAATTGTTGATTATGAAAGTGACATTCAGCTACCATCCATAGAGGATTTCTCGCCAGAATTTTTGGATGAATTGAAAGAGAATGCTATCCTTGACAGAAGGACATGCACTTCAAGGAGGGGAAATGTTGATTATGTTTGGGTTGGTCTTAAAGGCAGAAAATTGAGTAAGGCAAAGTGGATTGAGGTGGAAAAGGTGAGGGACCTATACCCTCATCTTCTTAATAGGTAATTGAAGGCTTTTGGGGTCCAAAAGCTTCCCAATGGGGAGGTGTGAGCAGGTGATCATGTCCTAAGTGAAGAAAATGCTCAAAATTGGAACTGCTTAGAATTGGTTGAAACTAGAACGACAGGATAGGCCTCATCCATACGATCCTGTAGCCTCAAACAACACTCAAATCCATCACTGTATGTGAAATTTATTCATGTTTGAAAATTCATAATTTCATGCAAACGTCCAGTTTGACTTGGGTTGACTTTGATTAAAAAAATATTTAAAAAAGAATATTCTAGGAATATTCCATAGAATATTCCATGGAATATTCCTTCATCAACCAATCACAGCTCGAAATTTGTCAATTTTTGATTGCACAGTGGGTTAGCTATGGGATTCAGTGGCCAATTAATGGGCGCCACGTGGCCTGCCCAGAGGCCGCCACGTGGCCCCAGGACCGAATATTTTTCCGTGGCAAAAAATATTGTGTGTTGGCAGGATTCGACCTTAGGTCGGGCAGCCGCCAACCCATAGGCCCGACCGCCCCGCCCGCATAGTGGTTCTTAACATATTAAGACCACATTACATATTTGAATTTGATTAAAGGTTTGAATGGGGGCGAAAAGGGGGCCAGCCCCTTATCCATAAGACCAAGGCTCAGAACCATAGGTCTAACCTGGCAGATAACATCAGACTCCGATGGTTAAGTTTATTGTGGATTTGTTCAAATTGAAAATGGCGGAGGTTACGTAACATTCATTGCCACTATTTCGAAACTGTTAACGCAAATGGTTTCGCCGGCAGTGGTGTAGTCGGTCCATGTGACCACTACCCACCTAAAATTTAACTTCACACCTATAGGTTCTGATGTTTCGGGTGGAGCATGTCATTCTTGGACAGTTTGCCATAATTAGCGGAGCTAACTACAGTAACTCTAGGTTTAGTGGAGTTTCCTTAGGCCAAATTGGACAAAACTTCAGTTGGTCATAAATTTCACATTACTGAACCTTTTGGAGCGATTTTTTTTTTATTTCAAGTATTCTTAGCATTTTGGAGCCATTGGAATAGGTTTTAGAGCCATTAGAGGTGTCTTTCAGCCATTTTTACTTCAGAGAATATTGGGAAGCCATCAGGGCCTTGAGGGAAACAGAGCTGCATTGGACTACACTTCACTGTTTTAGGTGAAATCAGAGTCATTATTAGCTTCTTTCTGTGTTCTGAATTCATTTTCACAGCTATTTTGGTCTGTTTAGGCCTTTTTCTCATTGTGTTACCAATTTTAGCATCATAATATATCAAGGACACGCCCATTGGGAGCCTTGGACCCAGCAGATGTAGCCTAGGAGGGGTGAACTGCCTCATCATGTTGTTGTGTGTTTATGGTGAATTTATTATGCTATTTTATTCAGATTAAAGTTGTTAAACAATAAATTAAAACAACACTCCCTCACACCAAAATTCATAAACAGTTATCAAAAACACTTTGTTTCACTTGCACGACTATCTAAACACTTTGCACACTTAATTTAATGGAAATGAATAGTTTCAACAGCAAAACAAATACTTTCATTTTCAGATCACTTTGGTTAGCCATTGTCGATGATTATATCATTTTTCAGGCTGAGAACATGATTATTAAGAATGGGCCCTTGTATAAATATTTGGTGTTATAACCTCCAGCCCAGCCTTCCATTGACCATGACCTACCTATATGGTTGGAGGATGAAGAAGAAGAATATAAAGTATATAGAACTACACCCTACCCCATTTTCACCATAGATATTGTTCTTAGAGGGGGGCAGCATGTTGAAGATGAATTCATCGACCAAATCATTCAGAACCACCCCCCCATTGATAGTCCACTTGAAAACCTAGTCAAAGAGCCTGAAATCAAACCTTGGATGGAACTACACTCAACTTATTCAACCTCTGCAACCACAAGGTTTGTGGAATTTGGCCCATCCAAATCTCTAAAAATTAACTCATCTCTCTCAGCTAGAGAAGAATAGTAGTTATGCCAACTTTTGAAGGAAAACCTTGACGCATTTTCTTGGGACTACAAGCACATGAAATGGATGCATCCCTCGGTGTGTACACATAATATCTACATTAAAGAGGGGTGAAAGCCTATGCGCCAACTACAGAGAAGGATGAACCCAGCTCTAAAATTCATATTCAAGGAAGAACTGCAGAAATTATTGGATGGAGGTTTCATTTATCCTATATCAAACAGTGAGTGGATATCTCCTTTTGTTCTAGTCCTGAAGAAGAATGGAAAATGGAGAATATTTTTTGATTATCGGTAACTCAACAAAGCCACCAAGAAGAACCATTTCCCCTTGCCCTTTATAGATCAAGTCCTAGATGGAATTGCAAGAAAGAAATTTTTTTCTTCCTTACATGGGTTCAGTGGGTATAACCAATTCCAAATTAGCCCTGAAGACCAAGACAAGAATACTTTCACATGTCCTTGGGGTACCTTCACTCAAATATTCCTACACTTTGGGTTGTGCAATGCCCCAACTACCTTCCAAAGAGTTGTCTTGAGCATTTTATCTGAGCTATTCCATGACTTGGTTTAAATCTACATGGACGATTGCACACCTTATGGGGATGACTTCCAAGAATATCTCTCCAATTTGGGAAAAGTGTAGAGAAGGTGCATTGAGATGCATCACTCTATGAGCCCATAAAAGTTTTAATTCTTGAAAATACCAGGAGTAGTATTGGGCCACTCTATCTACCAAGTAGGAATATGGTGGACCTGAAAAAAATCACCATCATCAAAAGGGTACCTTATCCTCAAATGAAGAGAGATGTCAGGAGTTTCTTAGGTTTATTTGGCTACTATAGAAGGTTTATAAAATATTTTAGTAAGTTGGCTTTGCCACTATTTGGTTTTTTGGAAAAATACTCTAAGTTTACCTGGTCTAGTCTCTGTCAAGAAGCTTTTGAGCTCATTAAGAGAAAGTTAACTACTGCCCCCATTCTCTGATGTCCAAATTGGGCTCTGCCTTCCCACATCCACACAGATGTATCAGACAAAGTTGTGGGGGTAGCCTTGGAGAAATTAGAAGAAAAATTACCTTATGCAGTCTATTTCATTAGTAAGAACTTGTCCAAGGCTGAACTAAATTATACTGTCACATAGAAGGAAATGTTAGCCATTGTCCATGATTTAAAAAAATTTAGAAATTATATCATTGGTTATCAGACCTTTTTACACACTAAACAT
Source organism: Pinus albicaulis (assembly GCA_034641835.2). NCBI lineage: Eukaryota > Viridiplantae > Streptophyta > Pinopsida > Pinales > Pinaceae > Pinus > Pinus albicaulis. The sequence goes on along the minus strand of CM076582.1, from coordinate 797,802,814 downwards.
GCATCCATCAAATATTTAATGAATAAACCTTATGTTAATGCTATAATAATTAGATGGTTTTTATTATTACAGTAGTTTGACCTAACCATTGTAAATAAACCTAGAAAGGAGAATATTGTTGCATATTTTTTATCCATATTAGCTCTACCTGTAGATGAAGAAGGAATGGTGGATGACCAGTTCCCATATGAAGACCTATTTTCTATCTCAAAACTCTCTCCATGGTTTTCTGACATATCTAACTACTTGGTTGTTGAAAATTTCCCTCTGAAACTCTCATCCAAGGAGAAGAGAAATATCATCAGAAAAAGCACCACTTTCACCTAAATCGAGGGAAATCACTTCAATCTAGGCCCTGAAAAAATTATTAGGAGATGTGTGAAGGAGAAAGAAGTTTTTTACATCCTCTCTACATGTCATGATAGCCCTTGTGGAGGCCACTTTGTTGCAAAAATGAAAACCTTCAAATATCTGCAAGTAGGTTACGATTGGCCTACCCTTCATCGAGATGCCAAAATATATACTGGCAGGTGTGACCAGTGCTAAAGGATGGGGAAACCTACATAGAGGGATGAGATACCTTTTCACCCTTAGGTGGCTCTAGAGCCATTTGACAAGTGGGGAATATACTTCATTAGACCCATTGATCCACCATCTGGGTAGAAAAATTATATCATATTTTGCATTGACTACCTGACAAAGTAGGATGAAACAAAGGTTGTAAAGGTAGCAACTGAGGAGAAGGTAGAAAAATTTATAAGAGAGAATTTCTTCTACAAATTTGGATACCCAAGAGAGGTAGTCACTGATCAGGGGGCACAATTCAGATCTCATATCATTGAGAAAATTTTGAGGAGGCACAAGATAAAGCATAAGACTTCCAATGCCTACCACCTTCGAGAAAATGGCCAAGTGGAAGTGACCAATAGAGCCTTGGAGAATATCCTCACCAAGGTTCTGAGCAGCAATAGAAAATATTAGGTGGACAGGTTGGTAGAAGCTACTTTGGCCTAGAACACTACTTGGAAAACAACAACAGGGTTCACTCCTTATGACTTGGTCTATGGGAAGAGAGCTCTACTTTCAATTGAGTTTGATTTCAACACTGTGAGGATGTCACCTGAGTTAGAACTAGATGTAACAAAGGCCCAACAAGAAATTTTTATGCAATTAAATGGGTTGGATGAGTTCAGGATGCAAGCACTCCTTCACACAGAAGTGATTCAGCTGCAAAATAAGGTAATACATGACAAGCACATTAAGGAGAAGACCATTCAAGAAGGATATTGGGTGTGGTTGTATGACTCAAGGTTCAAGGATTTCAAAGGAAAATTGATGACAAGATGGTTGGGACCTTAAAAAGTGGAAAAATGCTATGATAATGGCGCAGTTCAAATTAGGACTGTAGATGAGGAGGGGATTCCCCTGCTTGTAATTGGTTATAGGCTCAAAGGTTACAAAAATCCCCTATCTATGGATGAATTTATAAATTCCATAAACAGGGAGGTGTATGCCATTGGATACTCCATAATTTCTAGCACCTCCACCTCCTAGAAAAATAAAAAAAAGAAAAAATAAAGAGGCATGGGTGAAAACCTCTTTGAGGTTCCCAAGGCCAACTCTAGGGTTGAAAACCTCCATGAGGAAATCTTGAAGCAAAAAAAAAGAGAAAATAACAAAGAATAAAATATCCTTGGGTGAAAACCTCCTAGAGGCTCCCAAGTCAGGCTTGTGGGTTAAAAACCTCTGTGGAGGCAGCCCACCTGCCTTCAAAAAAAAAAGAGAGAGAGAAGAAAAGAGAAAACAAGAAAAAAGAAAAAGAGAAAGATGATTTTTATGCACTCACTTGTCTTTTTTTTGTGGGTTTTTTTTATCGAAGATGGTTTTTAGATCCAGAGGAGCGGTTTTTCCTCACATATCCCTCCCCTCTTCTTACACACTCCATGGAACACTCCAGCATGCACCCTGTTATCCATGTCAGCCCCCATTAAAATTTTTGGCCATTAGCGCCTCCTGAACCTTTCAAATTTCCTATCGCGGCTTAAGAAATTCATTTTTGCTTACCGTGCCTTTCCCGCCCCCCTTGAAATGCATTAGAAAACATCACGGGCGTGTATCCGAAGTAATAAGAGACTCAGCCCCTTTAGCCATGGCCCCCCATATCTTATTGTCTGCATGACCATGTCTTGGAACTGGGTGTTAAGCCCCAAAGGCGCTTATCGTACATATCCATCGGGTGCGTTTTGCACCATCCGATCAAACACAAATCAACGTACCATAGCCCATTGCTCTTGTGGTCCCTGCCCCGCGCCCTCTGCTAAAAAACCAGACCTTTTTTCATCGCACCGCTTATCCAGGGCGGGCGGTTTTCCACAAATCGTAGCGATTCCACACGTCGTGCAACACGTGTCCTGGTGTACGACTTCAATACCACTCTCCATCGTGCATTATCATTCGGATAAAGTCATGTAGTGATATCAACGCTAGCCATTCAATCTTGGGGTCCACATCCGATGGTTGTCGCATTCTGAAGCTGCACAGACGTTAATCTAAGTGAACAGTGCTCCAGGCCCGCAGTCTATCACCTTCCAGCGCAATTCCAGCCATCGATTTTGTTAGGAGATTGTATGGCCCAGATCATATGCATGACCACCCATTGACTCAGTCCTCCCTCCACGTCATTTTTACAAGCGTCAATCCCTTTTCTCTTCCACCATTTATATACTCCGTTCGTATGTTAGGTTTTGACGTTCCACGAAGAAATATCTGCTCAGTCTGTCACCCATTGTTCTGCTGTGTTTTCTCCACCACCCTACATTATTTCACCATTTCATCGCATCGCCCTGTCACCCAAGTCATCTCCATTGCACTGCCATCCCCGTGCATTTGTTTTCCTGACGAATTTGTGGGTTTTGTAGCTTTACCGCGATGGAAAATTGCTAGTTAATTATCGCCTCCATTACAAAAATCGAAGACGCATTGAGGGATCAGCTTGCGAAGGCAGAATTTATGAAGAAAAGCCCTGGGTAGTTGCTGTGACATGGCTTTCATTAATGAAGCGGGATGTAAATATGTCAAACCCCTCAGAGTAATTCAAAACGAATATTTTAGTAGATAGAAACATTTATGTCGCAGCAAAGGGTATCAGTTGGAAATCAAGGAATTCGATGTCCGGCGCTGAAGGTTTTTAATAACAATCCAGCATTCAGAAGGCAAAGAGTACAAGTGCATAAAATCATATCCTCCAGGTTTAACTTCAATATATTTTTCTCTCAAGAAAGTACAGAATGTTACATATTTTATTCTTCATGTCTTATCCCTGGAGAAATTAGCACCTACAACATTTACTTCATGGAGCCAGCCTCAGCGTACCTATAGCACAACATATTAATTAAGCAACATGGGTGCGAAATGTTTCTGCCATTTTTTTTTAATGAAACAACTAATTTGTTTCACCTACTTCTTGTATGAGTTTTACTTCTTCTTCCTCTATAAAAACTGGGAAGAAAGACACTGTAAGGGTTCCAGATTTTTATCAGAGAATTGTGCAGTGAAAGGAATTTTTGTATACATTTTGTATAAGCTCTTGTATGAAGGCTCAGAGCCCATAGGGTCTCAGTGAGGAGGAGTTCTATCTGTATTAGAGGATTCCTGTCTTTGGTATTCCACAGTATGTAACTTCCTTTTATGTGTTTAGTACAACATTTCATTTTACCCATCTTCTTGTATCGTGTACTGGAATGCGAGTGGCTCACTGATTTTAGGTAAGGATTTATCCCAGTTGATACCCATACTTGGATCAGTCAAGAGCTTTAAATATGGCTCAGGCATGATATAATGTTTCATGTTCATTTCATCCATCTTTATACTATATTAGTTGCTTTGGGAGGGTGCTTTTAAAACCCCATTGTCATGTATGGATTCTTAGAATGATAAGCCCATATATGGTTCTGTTGTGTATCTGGGTATCAGACCAAAGTTAACTAATATCTTCTTATATTTCTTTCACTGCATATGCCTTCTGATATCTAATTTCTGTGGCATATTACTTGAATCGGCCCTCTTTACAGTAAATTGTCTCTTAACTGTCTGATGCTTTTGTGTTGGAGCTTTGCATCTTGTCTCTGCAACATTACTTTCCTTGTGGCAGTTTCTGTAATTTCTGGTCCCATTAAAATCAATTTCCTTGTTCTACAAGAGATAGCAGGAGAGTCTTGGATTGACACCCAAATTTTATGATACACTCCCTGCTATGATAAGATGTCCTAGGCACTGGTCTATGGCAACTCTAGGCTGTCTCTAGGGGTGACAATTTCTGTCGACAACATCTTTCTGGCACCGTTTCCGGGGAAGAATTTAAGAATATCAGTTTCCCTGGGCCTCGAAAAATCATATTCACTCTCTAATCAGGTGAGCACATAGATTTTAAGAGTTGCATATCTCTCACCTTGGTGACTCCATTGTTTTTTATTTGATAAATCTATTTGTAGTCCTGGCTCCTCGTAAGCCATACCTGAGGTCAGATAAGTCTAAGCCAAAGACACCTTCAGTGTCTGACCCTGAGAAAATCATACATAGAAGAAGTTGGAAAGAGAGGGGATCAGTCTGTGCTAAAACCCCTGAATTTTCTGTAGAAGATTATCCATCCTCTTATTCTCAAGAAATCCAAGTAGAAAATCCTGACTCCACTGTTGGAGATACAGAATATTTTTCAAATAGCCCATTTAGAGGAGGTGTTAGAATTGAAGATAGTTTTCACCCTACCCCTGAGGCTGAAGAAGTTAAGGAAGTCACCAAGGTAGCTGTTGTTAAACATGACCTATTCCCATCCACACCTCAGGCTGTTTTTCAATATATTCCTATTGTTATTCATACTCCACTTCCACCTCCACCTCTCCCTCCATTTTTACTTCAAATTTTTGCACAACCTCCTCCTCTAATGGCTAATGTCCCAGCATTTTTGTTGAATAAATATGCCCCCCTGGCATTACCTCAAGTGCTGAATGATATGCCCCAGGATTATTTGAAGATCTTGCCCAGATTCACTGGGGAAAATGAAATTGATGCTCAGAAACATCTTGAGACTTTCTGCTTGTTTGCAGAAAACTTTAATGTAGAACACTTGGACGTAGTCTTAAGATTATTTGTGCAATATCTGGACGGTGAAGCCAGGAAATGGTTCAAGACATTGGGAAACCATTCCATAGCCACCTGGGACAATATGGAAAATACTTTTCTCAAAAAATGGGGAGAAAATAAGGATCACGGACAGTGTCTTACTGAGTTCAATACACTCAAGAAGAAACATAATGAAAGGGTGTCAGAGTTTATCAAGAGATTTAATAAGTTATATCTAAATCTCCCTGCAGATATGAAGCCTCATCAGAATGTTGCCAAAGTTGTTTTCATAGCGGCCTTTGACTCAGATTTTGGTTTCTCTCTTAGGGAAAGGAAACCTGCCACTCTAGATGATGCTCAGTCAGATGCTCTTGAGCTGGAAGCAAATTTTTCCTCCACTGGGAAATTAAAAGGGAAAGCTTAGCAGGATACCAGAAAAAGGGGAAAAGAGGAAGTATCTACTTCAAATCAGAACAGAGACCCTGACAAGATGGAGGAAATAAGAAAAATGATCAAAAATCTGGTTAAGCTTGAATTGGAGGCCAAGAATGCAGCCCCTAAGAATTTTCAGAATGCTCCAAACAGAGGTTACAATCCTCAGTATAGAAGACCACCATTGCAAATATTTCCAAGGGAAGCAAAGGAGAAACTAGACCAAGTACCACACCCATTGTACCTGGAAGGCCCAGTAGATGACTCCACCGAAGATGCTGCCTATGAGGTAGAATGCCCGTTGCAAGAAGAAGAAGAGTTTGGAGACACAGAAGAAGCAGAAGTTGATCATTGCTGTAAACAATTTGAGAACTTCATGCTAGCACAATTCAATAGAAAATATGATCTCAGATCTTCAAGGAAGAGGAATCGAACTCAAGATCAAGAAGAAGAGCCTCCCCAGAAAGAAGCACCTGCTTAAATGGAACCAACAATGCAGAAAGTCGCAGATAAAGGTAAGATTCCTCTAAACAAGCCTTTGCAGTCTAATGACCAAGTCCCTTCTTCTTCAAAAGTAGTCACTCCTCCTAATGCTGAGTCTGTATCAAAAGAAGTTAAACCCTCAGCTGAAAATAAAGAGTCAAAAGAAGCTGCAATAGAAATCCCACTCCTGCTTTCAATTTACAAAAAGAACTTGAGAAAGTCAAAATCCCAGTCCCCCTGACTGAACTGTTAAAACAACCTGTTTATCAATCTCAAGTCACTTCTTTATTTTTCCCTCCTGAAGCACCAATAATTCTAGACAGTCTTAATCTTCAAGAAGAAAGACCCATGGTTGTGTTTGGCCCTCATGTCGAGGAGATAGATCCTTCTACTCCTCCCTTCTATGTGTCTCTAGTGATTCATGACCTGTTGTTACACAATTGTATGTTAGATTCTGGGACTTCCCATAATATTATGCCTCTATCAGTCATGGAACAACTAGGACTACAAATCACACGCCCATACAAAGACCTCTATTCATTTGATTCCAAAAGAGTTAAATGCTTGGGGATGATTAAGGATTTAGTGGTCAATCTGGCCCAAATTCCAACAAAAAGTGTAGTAATGGACATTGTGGTGGCTAACATCCCAGCTCGCTTCGGCATGTTGTTGTCAAGGTCCTAGGGAACAAAAATCGGTGGCTCACTCAAGATGGATTTAACCTATGCCACTATCCCCATTTTTGGTGGTCAGGAGAGGAGGTTATACAGAGAGACCAGATTTGTCAAGATGGTAACTAAGGATGATGGCTCTGTCAATTCCCCAGTCTACAGTAAGGAAGGAGATTTTTCATGCTTAATGATGTAGGTAGATCAAGAATATGCTCATGAGCCATCCTTCTGTCAAATCAAGACTGAACAGCCTTCAGTGAACCATGAAGCAGGAATCTAGACATTACATTTTGATGGAGCAAATTCAAGAGAAGGTAATGGGGCTGGAGTATTATTAATCTCTCCTACAGGAAAATGGATCCCACTGTCTTTTAAATTGGAATATGAAGCTACTAATAATGTAACTAAATATGAAGCACTGCTATTGGGATTGCAAACAGCTAGGAACATGGGCATACAATGTTTAAAGGCTCTAGGAGACTCTGAGATGGTGGTCAGACAGGTCAGAAATCAATGTCAAACTAAACATCCACGGCTGAGAGCTTATAGAAACGAAGTATGGGACATGGTGGAGAATTTCTTCTCAGCATTTAACATCCATTTCATGCCTCGGGAGTAGAATAGAATGGCAGATTCTCTCGCTATGGCTGCCAGTACATTCCTTCCTCCTCGGAACCCTCTCTTGAGGTATGAAATTGAGGTATGTTATAGACCATCAATCCCAGATAATATTAAGCACTGGAAGGTATTTGAAGATGATGAACATATTAAGAGATTCTTGAAAACAGTGGGAGAATTTTCTAATATGGAGATTGATGGTTGTGAAGAAGATGAGGCTGAGAATGTTTCAAAAAATAATTGGGAAGAGAAGATGGTCGGCAGTAAAGTGTTGCAGCTAAAAGGAAATGTCATCCCTAGAGGGTTGGTGCCTCTAGAAAGATTATTTGATAAAAATGATGTCCCTTTCCATCCTAGTAAAGTGGTAGAGGAAGATCGGGTGGAAGATCTGAATCTGGGTACTGAGGTTGAGCCCAGAAATGTAAAATTATCCAAGAAGGTCCCAGAGGAATATAAGGAAAAATACTTGAAATTATTTCAGTCATACAAGGATGTATTTGCATGGTCCTATCAGGACCTTAAAATGTTTGATATTAGTATAATTCAGCATAAAATTCCTTTAAGGGAAGATGCAAAACCTTATAAGCAAAAGCTTAGACAGATAAATCCTCTCCTGCTTCCCTCCATTTAAAAAGAAATCAAGAAGCTGCTAAAGGCCAAAATAATTGTACCATTGAGGTACTCAGAATGGGTGGCAAACCTTGTCCCTGTTCGAAAGAAGAATGGAGAAATAAGGTTGTGTGTGGATTTAAAGAATTTAAACAGAGCATCTTTAAAAGACAATTATCCACTCCCTAAGATGGATTACATTCTGCAGAAAGTAGTGGGAGCTTCTAGGATGTCAATGATGGATGAATTTTCTGGTTATAATCAGGTGGCTGTACTTCCAGAAGATCAAAAGAAGACTGCTTTCACCACACCATGGGGAACATTTATGTATGCCAGGATGCCTTTTGGATTGATTAATGCAGGGGCTACCTTTCAGAGAGCCATGGACATCGCTTTCGTTGGGGAGCAGAATAAATTTTTAGTGGTATACCTCGATGATATCACAATGTTTTCAAAAGATGATGCTGAGCACATTGAGCATTTACGCAGAAATTTTGAAAAATGTAGAAGGTATGGTCTTTCTCTCAATCCACAAAATTCTTTATTTTCGTTAGAGGAAGGAAAACTTTTGGGGCATATTGTAACTAAAGAGGGAGTAAAAATAGACCCTAAAATAGTGGAAGTTATAAATGGTATTTCTTTCCCCAGAAATAAGAAAGAAGTGCAGGTGTTCCTAGGCCGAATTAATTTTCTGAGAAGGTTTATTCCTAACTATGCTGAGATAGTTAGGCATATAACTGATATGCTGAAAAAGAATAATGAAGTAAAATGGTCTCAGGAATCTAGAGATGCATTCACCAGGATAAAACAGGCATTTGCTGAAGCTCCTGTGCTAGCTGGACCAGATTATGTGAAGCCATTTATGATCTTTTCCTTTGCATCGCCACATACAGTAGCTGGAGTGTTATTACAGAAAAACGAAGAAGGATATGAGCAGCCTATTGCCTTTTTCAGTCAGGTTCTTCATGATGCAGAACTAAAGTATAATATATTGGACAAGCAAGCCTATGCCCTGGTGAAATCCCTTAAATCTTTTCGTGTGTATATTTTGCAGTCTCACATCACTGCATTTGTGCCTACAGCCTCCGTAAAGGATATCCTTGTTCAGGGAGACAGTGAAGGAAAAAGGGGCAGGTGGATTGCTAAAATATAGGAGTATGATCTGGACATCCGTCCAACCAAGTTGATCAAAGGACAGGGGCTTGCAAAAATTCTATCCGAATCAAACTATCAGGCTTTAGGCATAAATCTGTCTATGATATCAAGTGGAGAGTCTGAGAATGAAAAAGAGCAGCAAGGACTGGAAGTTGCTTCGCAGAAAACACATATAAAATATCTCACCAGTCTATGGTACAAAGAAATAGTGGAATATCTCTTAACACTCAGTTGTCCTCCAAGTTGTGATAAAGCAAAATACAGAGAATTAAGATTAAAATCACAAAAGTATGTAGTGGCTAATGGACAGCTGTATTTGAGAGATCCTTCGGGCATCCTATTATTGTGCCTCACAGAGGATGAAGTAGAAAGTATAATGATGGAATTTCATGAAGGAATCTGTGGAGGCCATTACAACTGGAGAGCCACAGCTCATAAAATTCTGAAGGCTGGTTTCTACTAGCCAAAACTATTTGGAGATGTTTTTACTTGGGTCAGAGCATGTGATAAGTGTCAGAAATTTGCTGAGAGACAGAAATTAGCAGCTCTACCCTTGATTCCAGTTCATGTATATGAACCATTTCAACAATGTGGAATAGATTTTATAGGTGAGATTCACCCACCCTCAGGTGGACAGCATAAATGGATATTGACAGCCACAGATTATTTTACAAAATGGGTGGAGGCCATACCTGCAAGGAATGCTACTGACACTGTCATCATAAAGTTTATGGAAGAAAATATTATATCTAGGTTTGGCTGCCCTGCTAAAATAGTAACTGATAACGCACAGGCCTTCAAATCTGCAAAATTTGTGAATTTCTGTCAATAGTATAATATTGCACTTAATCATTCCAAAGCTTATTATCCACAGGGAAATGGTTTGGCAGAATCCTCTAATAAAACTCTGGTGAGGGCCTTGAAGAAAACTATTAATGAAAATCAGAAGAATTGTGATTCCCAATTGAAATTTTCTCTATGGGCTAATAGAATCACTAGCAAGAGAGCAACTGGGAAATCTCCATATGAATTGGTGTATGGACGAGCAGCAGTGTTTCCTGTGCAGCTGGCCTTACCAGTGGCATGTTTCATACAGGAAAGTCAGGAGGAACCTGATGATATGGTCAGGAGAATCAATCAATTAGTAGAATTAGAGGAAACACGAGGACAGGTAAATCAGAGGTTAATAGAATATCAGGAGAAAATGAAAAATGTCTTTGATCGGCATGAAAAAGACAGGAAATTGCAGGTTGGTGATCTGGTACTCAGATGGGATATCCGTAGGGCTGAAAAAGGAAAACATGGGAAATTTGATCCCCTATGGTTTGGTCCTTTCAAAATAGCGAAACAGAAAGGCTATAATACTTTTATGTTGGAAAACTTACAGGGCGACCTGCTTGACACCCGTGTAAATGGCCAATTTCTTAAGCCGTACTTCCAGTTTTGATTCAGGCTGGGAATGCCTGATGTATTATATTGTACATTAGTTTCCTTTTTTTTTTTATTAAATAAGGCATGTGCTGACATGTTATGAATTAGAATGCAGAAGGACTGAATGGCAGAGCCGTCTAAGAGAGTATCTGAAGGTCTACAGAGTTCTCAACGCGTTCAGGGATGAACGCGTCGTCCCCAGTTGGAGCCGATGTTATCCATGTCAGCCCCCATTACAATTTTTGGCCATCAGCCCCTCCTGAACCTTTCAAATTTCCTATCGCGGCTTAAGAAATTCATTTTTGCTTACCGTGCCTTTCCCACCCCCCTTGAAATGCATTAGAAAACATCATGGGCGCGTATCTGAAGTAATAAGAGGCTCAGCCTCTTTAGCCATGGCCCCCCATATCTTATTGTCTGCATGACCATGTCTTGGAACTGGGTGTTAAGCCCCAAAGGCGCTTATCGTACATATCCATTGGGTGCGTTTTGCGCTGTCCGATCAAACACAAATCAACGCACCGTAGCCCATTGCTCTTGTGGTCCCCACCCCGCGCCCTCTGCTAAAAAACCAGACCTGTTTTCATCGCACTGCTTATCTAGGGCGAGCAGTTTTCCACAAATCGCAGCGATTCCACTCGTCGCGCAACACGTGTCCCGATGTACAACTTCAATACCACTCTCCATCGTGCATTATCATTCGGATAAAGTCATGTAGCGATATCAACACTAGCCGTTTGATCTTTGGGTCCACATCCGACGGTTGTCGCATTCTGAAGCTGCACAGACGTTAATCTAAATGAACAGTGCTCCAGGCCCACAGTCTATTGCCTTCCAGCGCAATTCCAGCCATCGATTTTGTTTGGAGATCATATGGCCCAGATCATATGCATGACCACCCATTGACTCAATCCTCCCTCCACGTCATTTTTACACGCGTCAATCCCTTTTCTCTTCCACCATATATATACTCCGTTCGTATGTTAGGTTTTGACGTTCCACGAAGAAATCTCTGCCCAGTCTGTCACCCATTGTTCTGCTGTGTTTTCTCCACCACCCTGCATTCTTTCACCATTTCATCGCTTCGCCCTGTCACCCAAGTCATCTCCATTGCACTGCCATCCCGTGCATTTGTTTTCCTGACGAATTTGTGGGTTTTGTAGGGTTGCCGCAATGGAAAATTTCCAGTTAATTATCGCCTCCATTACAGAAATCGAAGACGCACTGAGGGATCAGCTTGCGAAGGCAGAATTTATGAAGAAAAGCCCTGGGTAGTTGTTGTGACATGGCTTTCATTAATGAAATGGGATGTAAATCTGTCAAACCCCTCAGAGTAATTCAAAAGGAAGATTTTAGTAGATGGAAAGATTTATGTCGCAGCAAAGGGTATCAGTTGGAAATCAAGGAATTCGATGTCCGGCGCTGAAGGTTTTTAATAACAATCCAGCATTCAGAAGGCAAAGAGTACAAGTGCATAAAATCATATCCTCCAGGTTTAACTTCAATAGATTTTTCTCTCAAGAAAATACAGAATGTTAGATATTTTATTCTTCATGTCTTATCCCTGGAGAAATTAGCACCTATAGCATTTACTTCATGGAGCCAGCCTCAGCGTACCTATAGCACAGCATATTAATTAAGCAACATGGGCGCGAAATGTTTCTGCCATTTTGTTTTAATGAAACAACTAATTTTTTTCACCTACTTCTTGTATGAGTTTTACTTCTTCTTCCTCTATAAAAGCTGGGAAGAAAGACACTGTAAGGGTTCCATATTTTTATCAGAGAATTGTGCAGTGAAAGGCATTTTTGTATACATTTTGTATAAGCTCTTGTATGAAGACTCAGAGCCCGTAGGGTCTCAGTGAGGAGGAGTTCTATCTATATTAGAGGATTTCGGTCTTTGATATTCCATAGTATGTAAATTCCTTTTATGTGTTTAGTACAACATTTCATTTTACCCATCTTCTTGTATCATGTACTGGAATGCGAGTGGCTCACTGATTTTAGGTAAGGATTTATCCCAGTTGATACCTATTGAGTCTCAAATCTGCATCTTTCCTATACACCTTTCTAGACCTTTTTCATTCACCTGAACCTTCTAAGTCGTCAATATCATTGCATATTAATTTTAAAAGAGAATCTAAAATGGTTTTTAACTATGTTTTGTGTCTGCTGTTTGATTTAGATTTTTGCTCATTTAGCTGCGGAATCTTGCCACTTTCCGCAGCTGCTGCAACTTTCCGCAGCCATTTTGTGAAAGTCTATGTTGTAGGTGTCTTCAGGCAATTCGAGCCACATGGGCAAGTCAGAAATGATGTGGACATGGATCGTGTCCTATTGGCTCGGGAAAATTCACCTAAGGAGGCTGTGGTCAAAGGTGGCCAAGTGGAAGTCAACCGTAGAGTCCCACGGTGACAGGACTTTGTTTCTCATCACGTGAAGATTTGTATGACCATTTCTAATTTACAGGAGATACATCAACACTTGTACACGGCTCCATAAGCCGAATCCAACATCCACTCTTCATAGATTTACTCCTCACCGCGGCCATGATGCTGGATCTCTGGACATGATGGTTCACGTGTCTCTATCAGCACAAACTTTAGGGAATTAGTTATATCACCTTTGTTATAAATAACGCGTTTTCATACGCATAATATTTAGCCTCCATATAGCTTTGTAATGTAATTGCGTTGCCACTGTGTTGTAATATTATTTCTCTGTTATGACTGCATTTTAATATATAAGAAGACTCTGTTTCCAAGCGTAATTCGTATCTGAAGGCTGCTGCCCGAGGTCTGTGCAGAGGGCCCCTGCACACGCTGAGGTTTTGTGCATTACTGTATAGTTTCTTGTTTTATTTCTTTAAGTTCATTGTGCCATAAGTCATTCACATGTTTATACATTGCATCTTTTATGGTATTTATGCTTCATCTCTGTTCATAATCTTTCATGCTTTACATTTTACTTCTGTCCATAATCTTTCATGTTTTATGTTGTTGTTAACTGATCAGTGTTCTTGTTTCAGATTACAATAGGCAGCCCGGGCACTTGCACATCTTTTTATAATGACTAATGACATGGAATCAATATTGTCCTTCTGCTAATTTACTTTTCTTAGTTTTTGTTTAATTCCAGCATTGTTTGTTTATTTCAGTCTTGCACATTTGCTTTAGTAGTTAGATTTAGATATATTAAATTGCTCATGTCATTTTCAGTTACCTCCGAAAACCATAGCTGGACTAATGGTGAGGGATTGAAGTATGAGTGTGTAGTTTGATATTAGTTTACTTTATGCAAGTTAGAAATATTAAATTGCTCATGTCATTTTCAGTTACCTCCGAAAGCCATAGCTGGACTAATGGTGAGGGATTGAAGTATGAGTGTGTAGTTTGATATTAGTTTACTTTCTGCAAGTTAGAAATATTAAATTTCTCATGTCATTTTCAGTTACCTCCGAAAGCCATAGCTAGACTAATGGTGAGGGATTGAAGTATAAGTGTGTAGTTTGATATTAGTTTCTTTTTCTGCAAACTAGATATTAGGTTGCTCAAGTTGTTTATGGTTACCTCCGAAAGCCATAGCTGGACTAATGGCGAGGGATCAGAATATAAGTTGATGTAATTTGATTTAGATTTACTTTGTTGCAATTCTTGGATTTATTTAAGCATAGTTTCTTTTGTATTTGGAAAGAAGCAAGGATAATGAGTTTCATGATCAGTAGTTCATTGTTGTTTGACTAGAATAGTGATGCAATTTCATTTTCTTTGAAGAATTAATTTTGTCATTGTGTGTTTTAAAATTCTTTTGAAGTTTGGAAAATCATTAGAAGGAAATCATTGTCTTGAATATTTGTCTCCATACTTGTCTTTTAGAATTTCATAAAAATTCAAAAACGACAAAAAGTAAGAGATAGGTTATCTTGCACATATAGTGCGCCACACTTCATCAGCTTACGAATCCCGGATTGATAAATTAATGTAGCAATTTAGGACACACTAAATTGACCAAACATTTTGGCACCGTTGCTGGGGAAGTGTAACTAGGTAGCCAATTTCTTAAAAAAAAAAAAAAATAATAATAAAAGAATGGAAAACTTTATAACTTCTTGAAGTATGCTCTCCTCTTGCACCTAGTGTGACCTGGAGGATCAGAAAAGAGAGTTATTGGTTCAGTAATTTCTGAAGTATGCTCTCTTCTTGCACCTAGTGTGACCTGGAAGATCAGAAAGAGAATTATTAGCCCAACTTTTAAAAAAAAATAAAAAATAAAAAATGACATGCATAGAGCAAGAGATTCTAGGGGAAGGTTTATAGCTAAAGCCAAGAGTTCTATTTTTACAACTCCATCTTCTTCAAGGCATAGACAAGATTCCCTTGCTACAAGCCATTCGAGAGATTCCTATTCTATCAAAAACAATAAAGGAGTTGAGTTTCAAAAGACCAGGAAGGAAACTAAAAGACACAAGAAGAATCCACCTGGTAGGAAAAATTGCAGATATTATGATGGGAAAAATTACCATGCAGAAGTATGTAGATCCAGGAAGTCCAATTGTCAAGACACATATAAATGGGATAGAAATTCCAAACAAATTGATTGACTTAGGGGCTGCTATCAACATTATGAGTAGACAGACTATGGAACAGCTAAAACTTCCTAACCTTCTTTTTACACCTACTTTACTACAATTTGCAGATCGATCAATTATTAAACCAGATGGTGTATTAGAAGATATTTCAGTCTCTTTAGATTCTTGGGAATATCCAGTAGATTTTATGATTTTGACACCCAAGAGTAATCTAGGAGGGCACCCACTTATCTTAGGAAGACCTTGGCTAGCCACAACTAATGCTTTCATTAGTTGTAGATCTGGGGATATGTACATTTCTAATGGTAATTTGACAAAGAAATTCAATTTGTATCCTCTAGAAAAAGCAATCACAGAAGTAGGAGACAATGAATGGGTTGATGATGAGGACACTATACAACCTATCTTTACCATTTCTGAAATCAGTGAGGATAGTCAAATTCTGAACACATTAGAAAATTTTGAGATATTTTTAGAATATGACCCTACACAATTTCAATTGGAATCTGACATAGAATATTTATCATCAAGGCAAATGTCTCTTTACTCTATGGAAGAGTTTGGTAGTTCTACTATTGATATTTTTCCAGGAAAAACATTGAATATCAACAAACATTTGGAAAAGTCACAACAAGAAGAACTAACCAAAATCTTGCAAAATCATTCTACTACATTTGCATGGGAGTATACTGACATGAAAGGTATTGATCCTAAGACTTGCATCCATCATATCTATATTGAGGAAAACAGTAGACCAATCAGACAACCTCAAAGAAGGATGAATCCAAATCTTAGGGAGATAGTGAAAGAAGAGCTCAAAAAACTACTCAATGTAAACTTCATTTATCCAATTTCAGATAGCCGATGGGTTTCTCCTTTGGTTATAGTACCTAAAAAGAATGGTAAATGGAAGGTATGCATTGATTACAGGGAATTGAACAAAGCAACTTTGAAGGATCACTTTCCTTTGCCTTTTATTGATCAGGTATTAGATACATTAGCAGGTAAAAAGTACTTTTCATTTTGGGATGGTTTTAGTGGCTATAATCAAATTCAGGTAGCACCTGAAGATCAAGATAAGACCACATTTACTTGTCCATGGGGAACTTTTGCCTACCGAGTGCTTCCTTTTGGGTTATGTAATGCACCTACAACATTCCAAAGAGCAGTACTAGGAATTTTTTCTGATCTAATCCATGATTGTGTAGAGTTTTATATGGATGATTTTACAGTTTATGGTAATTCATTTGAAGAGGCATTAGAAAATTTGGAAAAAGTCCTTATAATATGTAAAGAAACAAACCTTTCATTAAGCCATGAAAAATGCTTTATGATGTTTATTGAAGGTATTGTTTTAGGACATCATATTTCAGGAGATGGGATTAAGGTTGATAGATCAAAAGTTGAAGTCATCTCCAAGTTACCTATTCCAAATTGTCAAAGAGATGTTAGAAGTTTTCTAGGATTTACTGGTTACTATAGAAGATTTATAGAAAACTTCACTAAAATAGAATCTCCACTCTTCAAATTGCTTACAAAAGATTGTGAATTCAAATGGGATCCTGATTGTCAATCAGCTTTTGAAACTTTGAAAACAAGAATATCTGAAGCACCTATCTTGAGAGGACCAAATTGGAAACTCCTTTTCCATATTTCTACGGATGCTTCAGATACAGCTCTGGGAGCTGTGTTGGGTCAAAAAGATTTAGTTCCTTATGCCATTTATTATACCAGTAAAAATTTGACTCCCACAGAGTTAAACTATACTGTGACTGAAAAAGAGTTTTTAGCTGTTGTTCATGCAATAAATAAGTTTAGACATTATATAACAGGCTATGAAATTTTTATTCATACTGACCATTCTGCAATTAGATATTTAATGAACAAACCTGTTACTAATGGCAGAGTGACAAGATGGCTCTTACTTTTACAAAAATTCAATATTACTGTGTTGGATAGACCAGGGAAACAAAATACAGTAGCTGATTTCTTGTCTAGGATTCAGAATACTAAAGAAGATTCTCCTGTAGAGGATAAGTTTCCTGATGAATACTTGTTTGCCGTAACTATTAAGACTCCTTGGTATGCAGATATTGCTAACTATTTGGTTACAGGGAAACTGCCTTCACATTTATTTCCAAATGAAAAACGAAAAATTATTCAGGAGAGTTCAAAATATTCATGGATTTATAACGAATTGTTTAAAACAGGGCCAGATCTTGTGATCAGAAGATGTGTCAGGGAAGATGAAATGCCTGATATTCTTAAGGCATGTCATGATGAACCATGCGACGGACACTTTGTAGACAAAAGGACGGCCTATAAAATCCTCTCTTTAGGATATTATTGGCCTTCCCTCTTCAAAGATGCAAAACAATATGTCAAAAGGTGTGACAGCTGCCAAAGAGTAGGAAAACCTACCCTTTCAAATGAAATGCCATTGCAAACATAGGTACTCATTGAACCCTTTGAAAAATGGGCTTTAGATTTCATTGGACCTATTAATCCACCATCTAAGCAAAAGAATTATATATTGGTTTGTATTGATTATGTTACTAAATGGGTAGAAGCCAAAGCATTAGTATCTGCTACTGAAAATTCAGTTGTTCATTTTCTTTATGAGGATATTTTTACTCGCTTTGGTGTTCCAAGAGAAATTGTGACAGATCAAGGAAGCCAATTCACATCTAACCTGGTGGAGAAGCTGATGGAAGAATACAAAATCAATCATAGAAGATCTACTCCTTACCATCTGCAAGAAAATGGTCAAGTGGAGTCTACCAACAAAGTTCTCGAAAGTATCATCACCAAAACTGTTCATCTACATAGAAGAGATTGGGCAGAAAGGCTTCCTGAAGCCTTGTGGGCCTACAGAAATACATGGAGAAATACAACAAGACATTCTCCCTATGAACTTGTTTATAGGAAGGAAGTCATGCTCCCCATTGAGTTCCAAGTCAAGACCTTCAAGATAGCAGTTCAGTTGGGGATGGACTTATCAGAAGCCCAAAAGCATAGAATGGAGCAGTTGAACGAGCTTGATGAGATCAGACAAGAAGCAATTTTAAGAACTGATCTAGTTCAATATCAAAGAGCTAAATGGCATGACAAGTACATCAAAGAGAAGAAGTTTCAAGAAGGATATTGGGCATTATTATTTGATTCCAAGTTTAAAGATTTTCAAGGAAAATTTCAGACTCATTGGCTTGGGCCATATGAGATTGACAAGATCTTTAGCAATGGAGCGGTAAGAATCAAGACCATTGATGAGTTTCAAACTCCTCTTATTGTGAATGGCCACGGATTGAAAGTTTATCATAAGCCACTCTCAAAAGAGGAATTTGTCAAAATGTTTCAAGAAAATTCTGCAATCAGGCTGGTACAGAAGAATTCTTCTTCTCCACCAGCCTAGCTTTTGTTCTTTTCAGTTAAAAAAAAAAAGAAGAAAAAATAAAAAAAATTGTATAAGCCTGAAAACCAATCACTGATTCGCAGTCTTATACAGAAAATATAGGGTGAAAATCAGGAACACTTGACACCCTATATTTTCCAAAAAAAAAATCTCTCTTTCATTTCACAAGTTTTGTGACCACCCACTCCATTCCATTCCACTTAATTCCACTTCATTTGACTCTACTTCATTCCATTTCACTTCATTTTATCTATTTCATTCCATTTTACCAATAAAATTCTCTTTCATGACCATTTCCATTTAGTCAATTGTCATCCGTTCATTTCCATTCACCCAAATAATAGCTGTGTCAGTTTCCGCAGCTGACACCAGTTTCCGCAGCCAGAAGCAGATTCCGCAGCTACCACTCTGTTTTTCAAAAGAATGTACAGCCAGATGTTATTTCCATAATCATGAAATCAAATGCAGGTATGAGGACCAATTATGAAGACATGGGGCATTCAATATATCAATGAGGAGCAACTAATTGAAGACCAAGGAAAAATGGCAAGAATTCCAAGGTATGAGTAAAAATTTATTTCAAATGGCATTTAAAACACATTTTTATATAGTTATAAACCATAAGCTCCATTATGTGCAATGATTGTATTGACAAACTCCGTAACCACTCCATGATCTCTGTACAATCCTCCCACAATCCTTGCATTCATTCTCAAACGGTCCCATAATTAAACCTCTTATCTTCACTCATACTCCGATGTTCCACCTATGACAATGAAACGTAGTTGATTTGATTACGGCTTCTTTCAGCCGCATAAAATCCGTAGCCGTTGTATAAACGTGCTTACATTTACTCTGCAGCCACCAAATTTTAAAACACTGCCAGATGTGTTATACTCCTCCTATTGTTCTATTAATCTCACAGCCGCATTTCCGCCGTGCTCACGTAACCCTTCTCTGTTCCGCTTCACCCAATTTCATTCTCTATTATGCTACAGTCTGTATACCCACTCTCTGATATCTACCTATAGTCATCGTGCTCATTTCCGTTCATTCAGCCGTCCTACTTACATTGAACCCTCCTCACGCAGGCAAGTTTTTAAAGAGCAGAAAGAAGGATGGGTAAATTGTTGAGAGCAGAACTAGAGGGACCTAAATTCATGGAAGGATACCCGCAAGTCAGGGATATATTGAAGAAGGCAAAGTGGCTGCGGCTTATCCAAAAGTTTAGAGGCTACCATAAAGAGGTGACAAAAGCTTTTGCAAGGTCTTTCAATGGCCTGGAGGTAGAGATTGGAGACCTTAAGTTTACGGTGAATGAGGCATCTATAGCATCTGCCACAAAACTTCTTCAAGAGGGTGAACGTTGGTTTAAGAACAAAAGCATCAGTGATGAAGCGTGGAGAGTGATTCTACATAACCCAGGTATGGACATAACTATTTTTAAAAGAGGAATTCTTGTTCATGCTTTGAAAGAGGAATGGGCTACTTTGCTGCTAGTTGTTCAAAAATTTATCACCTGTGAGGGCCGTTTTGGGTCAATGTATATGTACCATACCCGATTGCTGATGAATTTTATAGATAACCAGACCCTCAATCTGCCATAATTTTTATTAAATAGTTTGAAGAAGATGTCTGTGACTATTCAGAAGCATTTAGGGGATGTAGAACCACATCTATATCACCATGGTCTTGTGAAAATTTTGATTGAAAAACAGTTAAAAGAGAAGAAGGACACATGGGAACAATTTTTGATTAGAAATTTCTTTGAGGAACCTCAAGAAATTCTTGAAGGTAGTACATCAAGAAGGAGTAGGAGAAAGAGAAAAAATGATGAAATTCAAAGTACTCCTACTACTACAGTTGAAAGAACTAGTAGGGAAGAGAAACTGTCAAAAAGGAAGAAGAAAGAAACCAAGGGTAAAAATCCAATAACATCAAAAGAGAGAAAAAGTATTAAGGCTATGCATCAAACCCCTTCTTCCGAAGAAGATCATCAAGTGTTATCTGAGAGACTAGTTCACCTTCAAGAACAATCATCTATGGCCAAGAAGAGAGGGAAAGGAAAACAAAATAAAAAAGATAGTGGTCCACAGCGTATAAGAAGAAGTTTCAGGCTTAAGGGGAAGTTGAGGAAAACGCAAACGAAAGGACCCCATTTTATTGATTTGGGAGAAGAAACATATGAACAATCCCCAGCTGGCCATAGTCCATCTCACTCATAGTCAGACAGTGAACCTAGTTCATTTCATTCTGAGTCAGACATTGAACATAGTCCATCCCATTCCTAGCCAGACGTTGATATGAGCCCTTCTCAGCCAGATTTTGAAGACAACTCTCCTCCACGGCATTTTGGGGATAGCCCAATAAAAATGACACCTGAGATAGAACCAAAGCAATAGGAAGTATATGATTATATAGAATCTTTAGAAAGAGCAGCTACGGGTCCCAGTACTTCGTCCACTCAGCCTCACACAGCACAAGATGATCTAGTCCAATCACTGAAACAAGAAGTCTTTGAGCTAGAGCTTTTAAATAGACACATTAAAAATGAAAATGAGACATTGAAGGAACAAAGTAAATTGGAAAAAATCATTCATGATAATACCATGCTACATTTGGAACTATGGCAGAAGAAGAACAGGAAATTGAAGAAGAAATGCCAGAAGTTAAGCAGAGCACTGATTAATATCAAATTCAGATGCTTAATGAAGAAGCCCAGATGCTTAATGAAGAAGCCCAGGATGTTAGCAGCACCAAGGAAGAGGAGGAGAGGATTGGATGTACTGGCTGAAGTGTCAAGGCATATGAATTGAAGAAGGATTATCAAAATTTTGGTTGCATGAGGACATGCAACACCTTGCATATTAATTGTAAAAGAGCATCTAAAATGGTTTTTAACTATGTTTTGTGTCTGCTGTTTGATTTAGATTTTTGCTCATTTAGCTACGGAATCTTGCCACTTTCCGCAGCTGCTGCAACATTCCACAGCCATTTTGTGAAATTCTATGTTACAGGTGTCTTCAGGCAATTCGAGCCACATGGGAAAGTCAAAAATGATGTGGACATGGATCATGTCCTATTGGCTCAGGCAAATTCACCTAAGGAGGCTGTGGTCAAAGGTGGCCAAGTGGAAGTCAACCGTAGAGTCCAACGGTGACAGGACTCTATTTCTCATCACGTGAATATTTGTATGACCGTTTATAATTTACGGGAGACACATCAACACCTGTACACGGCTCCATAAGCCGAATCCAACATCCACTCTTCATAGATTTACTCCTCACCGCGGCCATGATGCTGGATCTCTGGACGTGATGGTTCACGTGTCTCTATCAGCACAAACTTTATGGAATTAGTTATATCACCTTTGTTATAAATAACACGTTTTCATACGCATAATAGTTAGCCTCCATATAGCTCTGTAATGTAATTGTGTTGCCATTGTGTTGTAATATCATTTCTCTGTTATGACTGCATTTTAATATATAAGAAGACTCTGTTTCCAAGCGTAATTCGTATCTGAAGGCTGCTACCCGAGGTCTGTGCAGAGGGCCCCTGCACACGCTGAGGTTTTGTGCATTACTATATAGTTTCTTGTTTTATTTCTTTAAGTTCATTGTGCCATAAGTCATTCGCGTGTTTATACATTGCATCTTTTATGGTATTTATGCTTCATCTCTGTTCATAATCTTTCATGCTTTACATTTTACTTCTGTCCATAATCTTTCATGTTTTATGTTGTTGTTAACTGATCAGTGTTCTTGTTTCAGATTACAATAGGAAGCCCGGGCACTTGCATATCTTTTTATAATGACTAATGACATGGAATCAATATTGTCCTTCTGCTAATTTACTTTCCTTAGTTTTTGTTTAATTCCAACACTGTTTGTTTATTTCATTCTTGCACATTTTCTTTAGTAGTTAGATTTAGATATATTAAATTGCTCATGTCATTTTCAGTTACCTCCGAAAACCATAGCTGGACTAATGGTGAGGGATTGAAGTATGAGTGTGTAGTTTGATATTAGTTTACTTTCTGCAAGTTAGAAATATTAAATTGCTCATGTCATTTTCAGTTACCTCTGAAAACCATAGCTGGACTAATGGTGAGGGATTGAAGTATGAGTGTGTAGTTTGATATTAGTTTACTTTTCTGCAAGTTAGAAATATTAAATTTCTCATGTCATTTTCAGTTACCTCCGAAAGCCATAGCTGGACTAATGGTGAGGGATTGAAGTATGAGTGTGTAGTTTGATATTAGTTCCTTTTTCTGCAAATTAGATATCAGGTTACTCAAGTTGTTTATGGTTACCTCCGAAAGCCATAGCTGGACTAATGGTGAGGGATCAAAATATAATTTGATGTAATTTGATTTAGATTTACTTTGTTGCAATTCTTGGATTTCTTTAAGCATAGTTTCTTTTGTATTTGGACAGCAGCAAGGATAATGAGTTTCATGATCAGTAGTTCACTATTGTTTGACTAGAATAGTGATGCAATTTCATTTTCTTTGAAGAATTAATTTTGTCATTGTGTGTTTAAAAATATTTTGAAGTTTGGAAAATCATTAGAAGGACATCATTGTCTTGAATATTTGTCTCCATACTTGTCTTTTAGAATTTCATAAAAATCCAAAAACGACAAAAAGTAAGAGATAGGTTATCTTGCACATATAGTGCGCCACACTTCATCAGCTTACGAATCTCGGATTGATAAATTAATGTAGAAATTTAGGACACACTAAATTGACCAAACAATACCCATACTTGGATCAGTCAAGCGCTTTAAATATGGCTCAGGCATGATATACTGTTTCATGTTCATTTCATCCATCTTTCTACTATATTAGTTGCTTTGGGAGGGTGCTTTTAAAACCCCATTGTCATGTATGGATTCTTAGAATGATAAGCCCATATATGGTTCTGTTGTGTATCTGGGTATCAGACCAAAGTTAACTAATATCTTCTTATATTTCTTTCACTGCATACGCCTTCTGATATCTAATTTCTGTGGCATATTACTTGAATCGGCCCTCTTTACATTATATTGTCTCTTAACTGTCTGATGCTTTTGTGTTGGAGCTTTGCATCTTGTCTCTGCAACATTACTTTCCTTGTGGCAGTTTCTGTAATTTCTGGTCCCATTAAAATCAATTTCCTTGTTCTACAAGAGATAGTAGGAGAGTCTTGGATTGACACCCAAATTTTATGATACACTCCCTGCTATGATAAGATGTCCTAGGCACTGGTCTATGGCAACTCTAGGCTGTCTCTAGGGGTGACAATTTCTGTCGACAACACACCCATTCATTCATTTCACCTCACTAGTTGGAATAAACTCCATTTTATCCCCTGACTGTAATTGCTACAGGAAAGCCTAGCAGCTACAGGATTCCTGTAGCACTACAGGAAAGCCTAGCAGCTACGGGATTCCTATAGCACTACAGGAAACCCTATAAATGCTACAGGAAACTTATTTGTGAGAAAAGGAGCTCTCTAAAAGGTTTCTAAACATCAAAAATAGCATGCTAATTTTTTTTTCCTATAACTACCACTCCTAACCCTCACTTCACTCCATGCACAAGGATTCACTCTCTAAACCGTATGTTGCGCCACTAGCAGCTAGATCATTTATACCTTGTCATGATACCTCTCCCCTTACTTCTCCATCACTTCACTCATTCCATCACTCCATCCCTAACCTCCATGAACCATTTCACTTCATCTCTAATCAATCTGGATCCCCAAGAAGCAGAAAGAAGGTTTCTATAGGAAGTTGGAAAGTTTCCTGTAGAAATTTTGTGTATGGCACAACAAGGTCAAAATCTAAACATAAGTTGATGAAGATGGCTTCAAAATACCACCAACATACTCCAGGATATTCAAAACACCAACAGAGGTACCTGAGTACCTCCATGCAGCACCTACAAGAAGAAAAGACAAATAAAAAGGTTAAGCAACTCACCCAGAAAACAAATTGCTCAATAAGAAGATAAAAAAATAAAAATAAAAAAACACAACAAGAGAAAGATAGCCATGGCTATCACCAAACTCCAGATCCCTGCATCAGATCATGTCTGTAACACACCAACACAGGTAGGCTCAAGTATGGCCCTTCACCTCTCACTATGCACTCATAATGATTAAAATGATTTAATGTCGAGGTTTAGAGACTTAAAAGGAAAAAATGTGGCTAGTTAACTTGGCCACCCACATAGAGTTAAAGAGGATGAAAATTTAATTGTAACTGCCAACTAGGCAAGTCAAATTAGTCAAGGGAGAGTTAAAAAGGACAAGGAGGTGATTTCAAGGTAGGGGCAATGATTAACATTAGTGGGACCAATGGTCCCAAAAAGGAAAACTCGTGCCCAATACAAGTCAGCACTCCACTCCAAATTCGGTTAAAATTACATAAAGGTAAGTTTTGGCTCATTATGCTCACTTTGTTTAGCATGTTGAGAGTGGTGGGAGAAAAATAACTCATAGGATCCATCATAGATAAGAGCATCGATTCTGCGCTTGCATGCACCCTCATGCTACAGGAAATTACACAGGAAGATTAGCGGGGATAACAAGAGAAGAAAAGAGCCACTCTTGGGTGATATTACCTCCTAAGGCCACCATATCCCAAGAAACAACACCAAAGGACAGAGGTAAGTGGTTTCTAACCTCTAGAATTGAAATTTATCCATGAAATTTACACAGACAGTTATAATTTGAGAATTAAATGGTGATTCTGAATTTGTTTGAGACCATAATCTCCAAGACCTCTTCAAAAGTAACTATAAAAAAAACCATATTACCACCTTCCTATCACAACCATGAAAATGGGAGCGGGGTTTAAAAAAAGGGAGCCCATTGATATCAAAAGAATAAGCCTGCACCCTCAAGTAATGGAGATTTTCAGGAACCACCAATGGCTAGGTTTCTTCGAGCTTCTAAAGTGTTTTGATGAGGAGATAGTTCGATATTTTGCAATGGATCTCAAATCACACTCAGAGGACAGAGCCACCACTTTGATTATAGGCCTAGACATCACACTTTCACCTAAACTAATCAGCAGAATCACCACTTTTCTCTTAGGAGTCAACTGGATCAAGGAAGATAGGATGCCAAGCACTGCAACCAAGAAAATATTTTTTCTGCTGGGAGAATACTTCATTGAGGACAATAATGGAGTGAGGAGAGAAAGCCTTCCATGCCCTTGGAATGAAGTAGCCTTCCACATCATTAAATTCATTTCCTGTGAAGGAAGACTTAATGGTGTTTATGAACACGACTTCAAATTGCCAAATCAACATATATTTCAAGGAGAACTCCCTCTAGAACAAAGATTGACATCCCTCATTTCCTCTTGAACTCAATAACATACATGAGAAAAGAGGTGAGGGAAAGGAAGTATAAGCATTTGGCTCATCATGGCCTCACCAAACTGATAGTGGGTAATGCTCTGAGTAGATTAAACCTCTCTGTGTCTTGGTCCTTATTCATAGACATGGATAGGGAAGCCTTAATAGCCACCCAAACTATACAAAACTCTGCCTCTAGCCTTAAAGAGAGGAAATATAAGAATAAGAGGGGGAGGCTGAAGATGAGGAAGAAGAAGAAGAGATGGAGGTTGAAACTAGAAAACACAGAAACATTAGAACAAGAGGAAGGGAAAGAAAAATAAAAAGAGGGAAATGAAACAGAGAAGGAAGGGACTAAGGTGAAGAAGGAAGAGAAGACATATGCAAAAGAAATATTGGACCCTATGCTAGGCATTGATACCTCTCCTCAACAAACCATCATATCACCTAAGATAACAGAGAAGGAAGTGGCTACTACCCTAGCTACTTTGATCACAACAGTGAAAGCAAAGAGGAAGATACAAACACCCATGTACTTCAGGACTAGGAAGAGCCTAAGTGTAAGGTGGGGGAAACCACAGACTCCAACTAAAAGCCCTATTACCATTGAGGAGTCATCGAAGAAGGATGATGAAATAAAGTTAGAAGAAGGAAAGGTTCAAGAGATCGCCTCACCTGTTAGAACCCCTGTGACCTACATAAGAAATCATTCATCAAGTTTGGAATCCCCTACACATCTACCAACCCCCATAGAACCTAAAAAGACAAAAAAGAGGGAAAAACAAGCAAGAGAGGGTTTGCCACAAGAAAAACAAATTTTGCTATAGGAAAATTTCTCTTTGCTACAGGAAACTCTAGCAGGGCCAAAATTAGAGAAGGAAGCCTTGGATGAGGGAGAAACGACACTCAAGGGTGGGCACAAGGCCCAAGAAGTAGAGGAGAAAGCATAAGATGAAGGGAAAGATGCCAAAGGGGAAGAAGAAAAAGATGAAAAGGAGGAGCCTACCTCACAAAAACCTATCCCCAAAGATATATCAATAGTATCACACCCTAGCCCTCAGCCAAAACTTAACTCCTACTATACATTTATTGAAGGGGGAAGATTGATTCCTCATAAGTTTACAATCCCTTTATTTTATCACTTAGAACAAGAAAAAGCACACAATCATCATTGGATGAAAATTTCTACAACACAAGGTGTGCATGACATAGGGATCATGGAGGAGAAGTTCACTGAGTTAGGAAAGGATTTTTCTGATGTTAGGCTCAGAGAATCCATGTTGGAAGAGTAGCTTCATAAATCCTAGGCAGAGAATTCAATATTTCAAGATCAGTTTCAGCAATAAGACAAAAAAATAGCCACCATGGCATATTTTTGCATGGAGGCCATTCAACACAGATAGCCATCAAACTCATATGTAGTCTACCTTAAAGAACAATGGCTCCTATTTCAAATCAGGACACTGGCCTCTCATGGGTCCTTACCTTTTTAGAACTGTAGACAATTCATTAACTTTCGCAACCAATCAAGCATGGAAGACAAGGCAAAGATGTAAGAATTATACATGCACAATCTTGTGTTGACAAACTTGAAAATCTGGGATCCTAACCATAGAATGGGAGAAATTAAATTGATGGCATTAGCCTCTTCGATGGTTAATGAGGAAGCAAGAGCACAAGAAGTAATGAGGGTAATGAGGAGAGAATACAGGGAGCCTCTACACATTAAGGCAGAAGTATTTATCCCTAGGGGAGTCATCAAAAACCATCTAAAGATAGAAAAGGATGTTGCACTTGCAGAAAAGTACCTCAACACACAAGCACAATCCATTGAAAATTTTGATGATGTTTCTAGATTGTTGGGAGATGAATGCATATTGGCTAGTCAAAGGAGATGGAATGGCCTCCCTCTCAGTCTTAGAAACATGGAATACCACACCCCAGAGAGATTGAGAAGTGCTCTAGAAAGGGAACCACTATACAAGAGGGCCATGCAGGCCAAGAAGATTCAGTGGCTTGGTTTGAAACTCAGTCCACCTTTCTTGTTGGGACTAAGTGATGGGAAAGACCAAGATGACCAGAACAGAGAATGGGAGGAAGAAAAAAATAATGATGGGTGTTACCCTCCTAAAGGGACTCTCACACTTCTTCCTTGGGAAGTCAGAGGGTCCATTAAATCTTTGAAAGAGATGCAAAAGGAGGACTAAGTTTCTCAGAGGATGATCAACCATTTGGTAGGGGGTGACGATGAGATCCATCATTAGATATAATTGGAGGGTTTAATTGTCACCCTTTTAGCCTTATTAGTCTCTCTTTCTCACATTTAATTATATTACGGTCTTATTTTGCTAGTGTAGATGGTAATTAAGGCTTATCATACTTCGAATGCCTAATATGGGTTAAATGTAGGATACATACGAAGATATTATAGTTTTGCTGAATATTTTGCAATTAAAGCTCAGAATATACAGCAAGGAGAGACTCTAGGAGGATTTTCCACCTCCTTAACTCCCAAATTTAGCTAAGGGATCCTCGAGATTCCCTCCGACAGCTCGAAATCAAAGGCAGCCAAGCAAGTGGAAGATCAAGTGCACCAAAGCTCCACTTCACTTGTTATAAAAAAAGGACACATCACCTACTTTTTAGGGAGTTGCTGGTAGCTATCCTCTACATTAAATACAGCTAAGTAAGAGCTCATTAGGATTCAAACTTTGAAGGAAGCTAATAGGCTCTTAGCTCTTATAATAGGTTTTTGAGACTTTTATGATTATGTAATGAGACTATTTTATGCAATGAAAGGAGTATTCATATTGTCCTTCACTAATTTAGTTTCAGAGGGCTAGGATTGTGTGTTAGGGCCCAATCCATTGGCCTTAGTCTCTATTATGTATTCATGCTTATTTTTATGCCATTGTAGCTAGTTTTCTTTATGAGTTTTAGCTAGTTTTCTTACATTTCAATTCATTGTTTTTAGTTTGCTTCCATTTTGTCTTTGTTGTAGTTAAGCTTGCAACAATGTTGGTAGAATAGCATATAAACTCAGAAAGTTGTGTGTCAAGCCTCCCTCTCTCATCTCTTTCAGTGGAGCTTGAGGAGGGCAGATCTTCACCACAGGCCCAAATTTTATCTTTCTTGGAAATAATAGTTAAGTTTTTGTAGTGTCATGAACATGTCTAGAATACTCAGTTAGATTTATGTTTGAATGCTTAAGTAGGTTTGTTTTCCAAATTCAGCTCATATTTTCCATTTCCTTCATCATATATTTGCCAATGTTTGTTGCATGAACATGTAGTTTTATTTCAGGTCCAAGTAGAACAAAAAAGGAGTACTTCACCCATCATCATCCTTCTTTCCATCAAACCGCCTTCAGCCTGTTTTTGAGATTTTCACCTTCACACCGTGAGAAACCCTAGAGGTGAAAGATAGGCTTCTCAAGAGTTTATGAGCTTGGCCAAGGGGTTCGCCACCTTCCATTCATAGAAGTACACCTTCATTCCACTTCCCCTACACTTTTATTCATCACTTTTTGCCTTAGATTTCCCTCAAACTATTTCCTGTACCTATTCAGGACTTTCCTGTATCACTACAGGAAACTTGTAGCAGTACCAATGGGCTTCTCCTTAAGCCCAAAAACCATCATCAACCTCATATAGACCTGCCATAACCATCAAGAAACCTTCAACCTTGCATCCATGTTTTCAAAACCTTCCTAAGCCACCTTAGCGCCTTCTCCTCCTTTCTACAAACGGTGCATTTACAAGCATAATTAGGCGATGATTAGATGCATGATTAAAAGCATGATAGTTAAAGCGTGATGTAGATAGAGTGTGTTTTTCCATTTGGCCCAACAATGTGTGAGTATATTAGCCTTCTCTCTGCAATTTCAATTCAACCATTTACTACATGAAGATGCCTAGCTTGCTTCTATTTCTTGCCATAGTTTCAATTGTAGAATTATTTCCTTGCAGAATAGCTAGATTTAATTTCTTGCTTTAGAATATTCCTTTGATGGTTAATAGAGTAATGGTTTTGAGTCACTTGTATTTCTAGGGAAGTGTGGAAAACTTCACCTAGACACCCTAGAAATAGCACCCTTTTGTAGGACTCAAAAGAGGATGGCATGAGTAGAATGCACTTGCTTTGTATATAGCACTGTCACCTCCAAGTTTGTATGAACCGTGGGTTGAAAAATTAGAGTAGAGTAGCCTCTGGGAGTTGTAGCACTCTTGGTGCAATACTAGGGCTCACCAAAAACCATACCACAATCTTTCCCAATTTGGTAGCTTCTCCCTCCCATTTACAGAATCCTGGTAGTTGTGCCAGCTATTGGGAAGGCCTAGAAGTGCTAATATTACCAGATAATCTTCTAAAACCATAACACCAACACTCCCAAGTTCATAATGACATTATGTGAACCTACTTAGGTACTGTGATGTTGTCTTGCCCTTCTGCATCTTGATATTCCGAAGCTTTTCCTTGAGTGCTAACTTCTTGTGGTCACTATTGCTATGGAAAAA
Organism: Pinus albicaulis; assembly: GCA_034641835.2. NCBI lineage: Eukaryota > Viridiplantae > Streptophyta > Pinopsida > Pinales > Pinaceae > Pinus > Pinus albicaulis. The sequence goes on along the minus strand of CM076582.1, from coordinate 797,772,427 downwards.
ATTTGTCAATGATTGCCACATTGCATACAAAGTCTCTTTCCCATGGATATTAGAGACAATATGGTTACGTACTCCCTATAATATGATACTCCTCGCCTTGGCTACACTCTTCTTCCAATATGCTAAATTTTGAGCATCAACTATTGCTGGTTTTTGGATATAATTATAAATGAATTCCTTCAACCCATTATATTCCAGCACTGCCTCCATGTGGTCCTTTCAAGAAATATAATTTTAGCTCCCCTTAAGGGCATACTTGAGTCTTAGTCTATAGAAATCCATCCTATTAGCTCTGAAGAATTGATCCTCTTGCAAACACAACTTCTATTTCTCTTCTCTACTGTAAATCTAGCTCTCATACCATGTAGAAATTAATGTGTAGCTTCAAAACTGCTCATGTAATTTACTAAACCACAAGATTCAAATATACTCTAGTCATCTACAGAACAAATTCACGATCGAGAACACATATCAAAAAAATGCATCATGATTTAACACACATACACAAAGATTTATCTAGGGGAAAGAAACTGCTCAAAACCACTTCCTTTCTGTATTGCATTAATCAAAGAATCTGGATGAATACAATATGCTTACTCAAGCTTGAGCACAACCTGCACTTGTATCTTCTATCATCTGCCTGATTAACTGAATTTGGCCAACACTTAGCAAATTTCAAGCCTTCCCAAGCTCCTATTTCTTTGCGATGTTCCTCAAGGAATTATCCCCTATTAGTTAGGAATTTCCTCAATCTGAATTGTGCAATTCCTTTAGTTCCTTCTCTGACTGCATGCAACACCTGTACAACTTGGAATAATTTACAACTGATAGTACACTTCCATTGAAATCCAATCTTGACTGAGTAACTCTAATTCTTTTCATGCATGAGTTAAGTTAGGTTGATCGATCAATCAACTAGTTAAACACTGAAGTTACACCCCACTACTAGACCTCCCACTAGTTCCCCCAACAGTTGGAACTAGTTTAAGTGACCATAACTCAATTTAACTAAATTAAATTGTTACAACTGAAATTAACTCAACCTAGACTCCTTAAATTTATGAATCATTGTACAAAACTCAAGTTCATGCCCCTAACTCGAATTAACTAAGTTAACTGAATGATAAAAACTATATCACCTCATTTAACTCATTCAAGTTGATTGTTAATGTGGAATTTCGAATTTCTCCTAATTTAATCAAGGGGAAATTAAATTAGGAAATTCTTGTTGCATTTTCAACAATTTTCTATGGTGGAAATGGTTATTATGTTTTTATTTTTGGAAACAAGGAGTATATTGATAACATGTATACATACAAACCTTATTTTTTAGGCACTAGAGGAATTTTTCTCACCCACTGGTCTCTAAATTTCAATTCCGTGATGGAAATTTATTTTGCACCAGTGTGTATTATATGGCCATATTTTCCTCCTATTTGTTGGGCTGAATGTATTTTCAAGGTTATATTAGATAAATTAGGTCGATTTATTTCTAGTTATATGGCTAAAAAGAATAACTTCTCTTGTGCAATAATTTGCATTGAAATGAAATTTCAAAAGGGCTTCCTCAAGCGATTCAACTTAACTTGGACAGTTTCTCCCATCTTTGGGCACTGGATTATGAACATGTTTCTTTTAAATGAAATTTTTGTCATTAGTGTGGGCACTTTGCAAATCCTCAACTTTCTTCTAATCCTCCACCATATTCTTATAGTAATAATAAGCAAGGAACATTCCAACTAGTTACAAGGAAACATAAGAAGCATTTGACTAAGAGGTTGCATGCTAGCAATCCTAAATCTTATCAGCATCCTCTCTCCAATAATATATATGAATTTTTGAAGTACCTAGAGGTATAAGTTATAGGTGATGTGACCTAAGTTAATCAGTTGTTCCCAGATCAACTGTCTCCAAAGAATATTAATTCACCCATTGAGGAAAATTCTTCATCTAAGGATACTGACAAAATCCTCATACATAAAATAAAGGAGAAGTGGGAGAAAAGGGTGAGTAAGAGATCAGACCCCTCTCTTCTTCTCCTTCTTATTCATATAGTTTAAAAAATAATCCACATTCTTCCCCTCCTTTAACAAGAAGTAAGAAAGATGAAATAAAGAAAACCTCAAAATTTGGTGCTGAGAATTCTCTTTCCTCCTGTGGATCTAGTGGTGGGTCCATTTCTCTCAAATCTTAGAAATGTTTATTTTTTTGCATCATCATCTGCAATTAATTTGTAATAATCTACTCATATTATAAAAAAGTAGTAGGTGCAACTTTTATAAGGTCTAGTATTGGATCTCTTCCTCCCCTTCCTTTCTTGGACAAAGGATGATTTTTTTCTCCTTTTATTTTAGATTCATGGATTTTTTTTTTAACAAACACTTTGATGCACTTGCTACATGTTGCGAATGTATTTTTTTTATTTTTTTATTTTTATATTATTGAAAGGAAGTTAAGTAAAAAAATCATCTCCCAAGGCCCTTTCTTCTCATGCCAAACAGATTTAGAAAGCATAGGGCCTAGAGAAAAAATTGTTACACTGAGTATCAGATGTTATTTCCGCTAGGCCTACTAGCCATACCATGCATTGACCAAAATTGAGCCACATCTACACTAAGAAAAGCCTGTCAAGGAGGTAGATTGGGTGGAAAGAAAGGAGGGGAAATAAAGAGAGATGCATGATCATGCATATGGAAGTCAATGTGTTCAATCCTCGCCTCCAGAGTGGGAAGGTGATCGTTGGTGCGTTGGTGGTGACGTCGGAGGCTTTCTAGATTTTCTAGGATTTCATTATGGATGTGTTGCACATCATTAATATAAGCCACTAATTCGTTCTGGTCCTCGTAGCGTCGGTTCCTCATGCTACCTATATTCAGTTGGATATGGTAATTGGTCTGCTATCGTGTCCAGGGAGTCTGGAGATACAAATTTCCCCATAGAATGAACACGATAAATGGACGTGTTTGTTTCTATGTCTCGGTTGGTGGTGTCATCAGAGGATGAGTGGTTTCCCTTGTTATGTGGTTGGTGTACTTCAGGACGAGGATCGACACCCCCTCGATGTGAGTGACCCCTCTGGTGAGGCATTGAGGCGTGCCAAGGGTGGTTGTCAACGAACGAAGACAAACAAATGAACCCGCAATACTTCCCATAGGTCTTGTAGAGTGACCTTCGATATGACTGGGAAAACCAAATAGAGCTAAACAAGAAAATATCAAACCATTTACCAGAGTCCACCAACCCAAGACTGGTGGCGTGAGACCGTAGCTTACCGAAATCCTCCACACTACACCTGAGCCTCATTACGCGAGTTTTTCCCCTCCCGCCGAGAGAATCAAAGCCCACCAATCTAGAGGGACAACCTGAGGCAATAATCACGGAAACTTCCCTTACAGTGCCAAAAGAAACGACCCAAAGCTTCTCCCACCACGACACCAAAATGGAGACGAGCCATAGACAAGGAACCAGTGTCGCGTCCCAGAGCCCAATTCAACCTTCATGGGAAAAACTGGGAATACTAATGACAAGAACAAAAGACCTCAACAGAGCCACAAAACCAAAAACAATCATTGCGTTCCAGGATCCCACGAGCATCCCCAGGGCAAGAGCTTTCCTTGATCCAGACTATTCCATGTCACTCCTCCCTCGCTTTCCTAGAGCCACGACTACTGCCGGGAAAACCACAATTTGAACCCCAAGTTCTCTGCGGACCCACACCTCATCGCCGAAGACAATGCACAAAGAACCATTCTGGAATGCCAAGGGATTTTAATGACGCATCCCGTGGGAGAAATACCCACATGCTGGGTATTAATTATGATGTCAACGACCATTATGTTGAGTGCGGTGTGCGCATGGAAGCTAGGTAAAATTCATACACCATTTTATTGCCCCACATGCCCACCAATCTGTCACCCATCAAGAAACATATGTAAATTTATTAATACAAAGTCTCATTACTATTAAGTTTATTTATTTTTTAATGATTATAAAATAATAAATCTTTTATTATAAATATAGTAACAATATGATTATCTATTTCATTTTTCTATTTATTAAATCAGTGTTGAATATCTAGTTTTATTTAGTGTTTAAAGAGAAGAAACACTTCATTCAAAATATATTAAATATTAATGAAAATGTTAATTTAATATTTTTGTAAAATTGGAGAACAATGTTTTGTAATAATTAAAAAAACAATTAAAATAATTAAATATAATAATGGTTTCGGATTATTATACTCACTGGATGGAGACTTTTCTCTATAGTTAAAAAAATGATTGAATGGTGAGGATAGAGGTTTGATTTCTAATTTGTTCTTAGTTATGTCAATTTTCTATTATTATTTACGTCAATTTTCTATTCAATAAGGATTGAATGAATCTGTGTAGATAAGTGTTTCCTCATTTGGAATATATAATTATGTGATGCTCTAGTATGTCGTTAATGTTGATATTCTAGCTTCATATCTATGTATGTATTTTTTAATATGATAAAGTAAGTTAAAGTGTCTTTATATTTATAAATAATTTTATATGTTAACATCTTTATAGTTGTTATGTCAATATGCTTTACAGCTTGAGTGTGGAGGAGATAGAGGAAATGTGTAACTGTTACTTTAAAAAATAAACATCTTTATATGTCGATTCAATAAGTTGAATTTATAATAATATATTTAATTTATAAAATTTAAAATATGTGTAAATATTTATATGTAATAATAATAAAAGCTTAAAAGTAATATGGAGTAAGAGATGTTGTAGTGTTAATAAAAAATTAAAAATAATAAAATTCATTTTATTATATTATAATTTTGTTTTTATTAATAAAATTATAAATATTTATTTAGATAAAGAAAATCATAATAAAGATATGGTATTAAAATATATAATGTATAAGTAGTAGCTATTAGTTAAGATGCATTTTACTTTATAATTTAAAATAATAATTTTGTAACCATATTTAACTCTAATTAATAAGTACATAGAATTTTTAATACTTATAATATTATCAATTTGTAAATAGGCTATGTTACAATACCATGGGCCAATACCATTGCTCATCAATACCACATCTCTAACCATCTTTCATTTCACAATCAAATTATTTTATAAATATTTTATTTGAATTTAATTTTATATAATTTTCAATTAAATCTAAAAACAAAAAGATTATAACTACTTTTGAGATATATCTAAACCCTTTATCACATTAAAATATATGAGTGATATATAGTAGCTATAAGTTAAGACTCATTTTACCATATAAATTAAAATAATAATTTTGTAACCATATTTAAATTTCATTAATAAGCACATAAAAACTTAATACTTCCAATATGATAATATTTTTAACCATGGATATTTACTCCCACTTTACCATGGATGTTATTAACTTGTAAATAGGCTTTGTTACAATACCATGAGCCAAAATACCGTGACTTATCAATAACAGAAGCCCAAAAGTCATCTCTCATTTCACAATCAAAATATATATATTTTTTATTTTATTAATTTTTTGCATCAAAAGACACTCTCCAACCCAATATGGAAGAGATGTTGTAATGTCTTGTTATGTTGTGTTATCTAGACATTTTGACTTGGTCAAATTACATTAAAAAAATAAAATATATTATTAATTAAAACATCTTTAAATGTTCCCATATATTTTGTCTGAAAAAGAAATACATGAATAGGTGGTTGATAGAGTCCCCCTCGACCTGGAAAAGGACAGACCATCAAGGAACTAAAGAAAATTATTTTTGTAAAATATCCCATATAGGTACCTTGCCATTCATAATACACCACATTAAGATTTTAGCATTTAGAGAACATCTAGAATTCCGTACAAATTACCACCACCATTTAGAATCTTGGTGACGACATGCTACATAAATATAATTGTATCTTGATCTTGGAGTATAGAATCCACACTTTTCACCATACTATATAAATTAATCATCCCTGTCTATTAGTCGAATATGTCTTGAATGAAGAGCATTGATATAATTTTCCCACATCTCGATGTAACGAGCAGGAATTCACAAGTCAGTCGCATATTCACAAGTAAGTTGATGTTGGGTCTGCTATGTGATCAATTTTGGAAATCCCACGATCTCAGAGAAGATCAATTAGAGGAGGAGAGGACCCCAGCAAGGGATCCATACCAAATCAAACCTGAACACCCAATCCAACTCTCCAAACCAGTCCACACTGAATGGCTTCAATTTTTTTTTTGAATAACTCGCCATATGATATAAATATTTTTGCACGTTTTATCCGCATGACAAATCCATTCCTCCACCGAGAGTGAAGAGATATATTTTTCAATTAAAAAAGGTAGACCATAGACTTTGGGTTGTAAGGATGTGCTATCAACCTTTCGTTGTAAGAGTGTGAGAGAAAAGAAAATTATTCTTCAAGCCCAAACCCCGCATTGATTTTGGTTTTGTAATTTTATGATAGCCAACCCATGGAATAGTAGTATCTGTACTAGTTATAGACCATAATAATTTGAAGCAAATATGCCTTATACATTCGAGCACACCTTTTGGAATCCAGGCCAGAGAATACCAATAAATAGGAATAACCCCAAGAACACATTTAATAACGACTAGATGACCCTCCCTTGAGAGCCATTTGTGGCACCATATATTGATTTGTTTTTCAACCATTTAAATAAGCCACCGCTAGTCCAACATTTTATATGGGTTGGGTTTAAGAAGAAAGTCTAGGTATTTTAAACCATCATATAACAGAGAATGTTCCATAAGAAAGAGTTCCTTAATGTGTTGAATAGTCTCCTCCTACATATTTCAGATTAGTACAGATGAATTTTGGTAATCGATTAACATGCGCGTGCCCTCCCAAATAACATAATGATGTTTTTCATAACCTGAGCCTCATGAAAATATCCATTAAAAAAAATAAGACTGTCATCAACAAACTGTTATAAGGTATTATTATCACCACTTTCTAACCACAGAACTCTGCTCTTTAAAATCCAATCATCCTCCCACAATTCCAGTATAGAGTTTCTTTTTTGTCCAACTGAAACAGAAGAGTTCTAGATTCTGCAGAATCATATCCCTCAGCCTCCTTGGAGGCAAGAGTATTAATTTTATCATCTATATTCCTAAGTTCCATACTTCATACTCTTTCTTGGCGGTCGCCCATTCTTTAGTTTTTTGGTTTATTTTCTCACAAAATGTTTTCCAACAGAGATACTAGAAAGTGAAGAACAATGATCCCACTGCACCTTGATCATCTTAAAAATATTTAATTTATAAAATTTAAAGTATTTGTAATATTTATATGTAATAATAATAAAAGGTTAAAATTAATATAGAGTAAGTTGTAGTGTTAATAAGAAGTTAAAAGTAATAAAATTTAATTTATTATATTATAAATTTGTTTTTATTAATAAAATTACAAATAACTTTTTAGATAAAAAATTATAATAAAGATATCACATTAAAATCCATAAGATATAAGTAGTAACTATAAGTTAAGATGTATTTTACCTTATAATTCAAAATAATAATCTTGTAACCAAATTTAAATTTAATTAATAAGTATATAAATTTTTTAATACTTACAATATTATTAACTTGTAAATAGTGACAGTTGATTAATTGACATGTCATTGCACTTGGGTTTTTATTTTATTTTCTTTAGAAATTCTAGCATTAGGGCCTAATAGTCATTTACCTTTTATAGGTTCACTTAAAATTTTTCTTTTAGTTTATATTTAAAACAAATTTCCTAGATTTAAATAACAAGATTAAGAATGTAACCATATTCCACTGTTGGCAGTTTCAAAACGAAAATTGTTTCATACAGTAGTACAAAAGAGAGAAAAATACATTCTGTAAGGGTTGATTTTTCCATCATAGCAAGAGAGAGAAAGAAAATAAAACGAATCAGGAGAACTTTCAAGAAACCATCTGAGAAATTTTTTTTTTTCTCTGCAGTCAATACTGTTATATTTCCTGTCTAATGTTTATTTTATCGTGTATGGTAAATTGAACTAATACGCAAATATAACTAAGGCAAATGGAAGCAACTTTATACACAGGCATCAGAGCAACCATAGCATTTGACGAGTTGAAGCATATAATTTATAGGAAAGTTCATACTGGCAAGAAAACTTCACAGACATTCACGAACCAACAGGTGTTGCAAGATAATCCCAGGTATCCACAATTCACATTAACTAAATCTAAGATTCCACTGTTACAAAACAAAACTATTTCTGATTGATGAGTCCCGAAAGACTTTAAAAATATATATATATATATTACATATTAAAGTTTATGGTTTGGGTTTAAAACCCTGTACAAATAACATTCGTATCTTGAAGGAAAACTAGCAAGTAACTAACAAAACTGAACTAACAATTGACGGCGTAACTTGTTTATAAAGCCCAAATCTATCTACCCAGAAAAAAAAACTTGCGCACAGGCCGAATAACAGTGAAAGCCACCGCAAGAAGCGAGGCATAAAGGCCCAGATTTCATAACAAAACAAATAAAAAAATATCAAAGGTTCACTAGAGAAACGAACCTACCCATTTGGGGGTTAAATAGCTGAGAAGGTGAAGAAATTGCGAACGAATGAACTGCGACTACCTACAAGGAGAAAGAAAATCTTGAGAGTTAAGCCCTAAAGAGATTTTAAGCCAATATTGAAAACTGAATAAAAGAAGTGAAGAGGGTTTACTGAATTTGACTTGCCAGAAGGAAGAAACGCCAAATAAAAGAGAAGATCTGGTCACCAATCAATAAGGGTCTGCTCACAATGAGCGAAGACCATTAGTAATTCATAAAAACACGGAGAAATTGAAAAATGGATGGATAGCTTACCTTCGAGGAACGAATTGAGCTGAAGCAGATGCTAAAAACCCGTGGTGATCTCGACCTATAAGTGCAGGCAACAATCAGTTAGAATACAAGCAGATTTGAGGACGAAATTGAAGAAATGTCAAAACGAAATGCCTACAGAAGGAACGAATAAAAGGCAATAACCAAGAAAACACGCATGTTGTTGAAATCTTGTTGAAAGCACAAAGAATTTGGCAAAACCGTTGCCACAGAAATAGCCTGAAAAGGGCCAAACAGAGCCTCTATATCGGTGAAGAAAATCACAGAGAAAAACCCTCACGAAACCCTCAAGAAAATTAAATGAATGTCGACTGAACAGAGTAGGGTTTGTGATAGCGCGGGAGAACACAAAACGAGGAGTAGGACAGGTGTCTACCTCAAGTCAGCTCACAAGGACGAGTGGAATAAATAGACAGTGATTGCAAATCAAAACCAGTCTGTAACGTATCATACGATACAATCAACATTTTAATTATTAAATTCTTAATTTATAAAATCTATAAATGTATTATACGATGTCATAACCATTGAAACATTGTAGTCATAACTTATATTTAAGTTTTTTTCAAGCAATCGAATCAAAGTTTTGAGTGCAGGACTTAAGGAGGGCTAGGCCCCATCAATTTTGGTATCAGAGCACGTTGTGTATTAGAAGAAATGGAAGTTGGTCGATGAGGTCGTGGGAGAGCTATTCGAAGAGTAGCAAATGAAGGATTGCGAGAAGAGATTCGAGTATTGAATGCCCGTTTGGCAGCATTAGAGGCAGAAAGAAGAAGAGATCCTGAGGGAGGAGATGACAGTGATGAAGAAGCTGCAGAGACAACAGATGGATCGAATGGAGAAGGACCTGAACTCAAAATGTTGAGGTCAGTTTTACTATCAAATAGTAAGCCAAAGCATGAGCTTTCGACTTATGATGGAAATTTGTTAGCAGAGGTACTGCTGGATTGGCTCAGTGAGTTGAATAAAAAGTTTGACTATGAGGAGATCAGCGAAGATAAAAAAGTTAAATTCTCTACCACCAAGTTGAAAGGACATGCGTCCTTATGGTGGGATAGTGTCCAGGTGGAGAGGAAGAGGTTGAACAAGCAACCTATAAAAAAATGGACCTAGATGAAGGCTAAATTGAAGGGTAATTTCTTACCCAAAGATTACCAGATTTCTATGTACAAGCAGGTACAAAATTTAAAACAAAAGGGGTTGACTGTAAAAGAATATACTGAAGAATTCTATAGAGTAAATCTGAGAGCTGGTTATATAGAAGACATCCCTGAAAAGAAAGCGAGGTTTGTGAATGGATTAAGGTGGGAAATATTAGATGAAATAAGTATTCTTTCACCGAGAACGATAGATGAGGTGTATCAGAGTGCCTTAAAAGTAGAGGAGAAAATAAACAGGAAGCAAAATGCCAGAAGAGGAGGAGGATTTGGCAGAGGGAAAGGACGGGCCTATGGCAGAGGTAGAGCTACCAATACTAGTGATGAAGGCAGCAGTTCAAAGACTCCAGGAACAATAGAAAAAGACACTAACATTAGAGGGGGAAGGCCATATCAGTGTGGAAGAGGTAATGGCAGAGGCAGAGGAGCTGCTATCCAGTGTTATAGGTGACATAAGTGGGGGCACAAGTCTTTTGAATGTCTTGAGGGTGAACAAACAGGAGGAAGAGGAACATATGTTGCTCATATGGAGGAAGGAGAGGCACCACCCCAAGAGGTAGAGAATGTACCAGAAACAAGGGAGGCCTTAGTGCTGAATAAAGTATTGTTGAAACCAGCAAAAGAGGAAGCTAAACCGACTCAAAGAAAAGAATTATTCCGAACAATTTGCAAATCACATGGTAAATGTTACAAATTGATAATTGACAGTGGAAGCATAGATAATTTAGTAGCCACAGAAATGGTGGAGAAATTGGGGCTGAAGAGACCGAAACACCCCACTCCTTACAAGGTGTCGTGGTTACAGAAAGGGCATCGACTATTAGTTGATGAGCAATGTGAAGTTGAGTTCCATATTGGCAGATATAAGGATAAAGTTATTTTTGATATTATGCCTATGGACGTGTGTCACATACTGTTAGGGAGACCATGGCAGTATGACAGAAAAGTGGTGCACAATGGGAAGACAAACTGTTACAAGTTGGTGAAGGATGGGATTAAGCATACGCTTGTACCCATCAAGGAAGAAGAGAAAGCAGAAACCAATGGAGTCAAAGAATTACTGGTGGGAGGAAAGAAATTTTTAAAACAGATCGAGGACAACGAAATCAAATATGTTGTTGTAAGGAGGCCAAAAACAGTGTTATTACACACTAAAATTATAGATCTACCGGAATAAATCCAAGACATGTTGCAAGATTTCATTGACATTATAGTGGATGATTTACCAGATAAATTTCCTCCTAAGAGAAGTATCAGTCATCATATATATTTTATACCTGGAGCTAGTCGACCAAACAAGGCAGCATACCGAATGAGTCCTAAGGACAATGAAGAAATCAGGAAGCAAGTACAGGAATTGTTAGATAAAGGGTTGATAAGGGAAAGTTTAAGCCCCTGTACAGTTCCAACAGTTTTAGCTCCTAAGAAAGGCAGAGAATGGAAAATGTGTACAGATTCAAGAGCTATTAATAAAGTCACTATTAGATACAGATTCCCATTGCCACGAATGGATGACATGATGGACTATTTAAGTGGAGCAGCATATTTCTCAAAGATCGATCTGAAGAGCGGTTGCCACCAAATTTGAATTCGAGAAGGGGATGAATGGAAAACAGATTTCAAGACAAATGAAGGACTGTATGAGTGGCTAGTAATGCCATTCAGTTTGAGTAATGCCCCTATTACTTTTATGCACCTGATGAACGAAGTGTTGAAAGAGTTCATTGGGAAGTTTCTGATTATTTATCTTGACGATATATTAATTTTCAGCAAGACTAAGGAAGAACACTTTCGACATGTTCGGAGTGTGTTGGAGAAATTGTAGAAGAACAAGCTGCTAATAAATTTTAAAAAATGTACTCTTTTTCAGAAGGAATTAGTTTACTTGGGTTTTGTGATTGCAGAGAATGAACTGAATATGGAACCAGAAAAAGTTGCAGCTATTGTTAGCAGGCCATCCCCAAAGAACCTGTTTGAGGTTCGAAATTTTCATGGTTTGGCAAGGTTTTATCAAAAATTTATCAGAGATTTTAGTGGAATCTGCACACCTATGCTGGACACCATCAAAAAGGAAAATCAACCTTTCTCTTGGACAGAAGTAGCAGAGAGAAGTTTTCATATTTTGAAAAAAAATATCACTGAAAGACCGATTTTGAGGTTGCCTAATTTTAACAAACTATTCCAAGTTCGTTATGATGCTACTGGTACAGCCATTGGGGCAGTACTTAGCCAGGAGGACAAACCGGTCGCTTATTTCAGTGAAAAGTTGAATGAAAGCAGGAAAAAGTACTCATCCTATGATAGAGAATTTTATGCTGTCGTCCAAGAACTAAAGCATTGGAGACACTATTTATTAGGTAACGAATTTGTTTTATTTTCTAATAATTCTGCATTACAGTATATTATGCAGCAGCACAAACTAAACCATAAGCATGCAGAATGGGTTGAGAATTTGCAGAGTTGCACGTTTGTGTTGAAACACATTAGTGGACAGGCCAACAAGGTGGCAGATGTGTTAAGAAGAAGAGCTTTTCTCTTATAGGAGAGCACTATACAAGTGATGGGTTTTGAACATTTGAAAGACTTGTATCGAACAAATGCAGATTTTAAAGAGGCTTATGAAGCCTGTCAAAATCCTTTGTTGAGGAACAATAGTCCATGGTTGGACTATAATTTGCAGGAAGGGTTGTTATTCAGAGGAAGACAATTATGCATTCCCGATTGTTCGATGAGAGAGAATATTATTCGAGAGAAGCATAGTGGAGGTCTAGCCAGACATTTTGGCATGGACAAGACTTTAGTACAGCTCAGACATTTCTATTACTAGCCAAAGATATGATGGGACGTGCAACGATATGTGACTAGATGTAAAGTGTGCCAATTGGTGAAGGGACACAGCCAAAATACAAGACCTTATACACCACTGCTTATTCCAAGTAGACCATGGGACTCAGCCAGCTTGGAATTTGTCTTAGGTCTGCCAAAGACGCAGCAAGGTTTTGACTCAGTGATGGTGGTAGTAGATAGGTTTTCTAAAATGGCATATTTCATTCCTTGCTGAAAAACCAGCGATGCCAGTCACGTAGCACACTTTTTTTTCACGGAGATCATCAGATTGCATGGCTTACCGAGGTCCATTATTTTTGACAGGGATGTGAAATTCACAGGACATTTTTGGCGTACCTTGTGGAAGAAGTTGGACACTCAGTTAAATTTCAGCTCCGGATATCACCCACAAACTAATGGGCAAACAGAGGTGTTGAACAGGAGCTTGGGAAACCTGCTACGAAGTTTGATTGGTGAAAATTCACGAATGTGGGATCGTGTAATTGCTCAGGCAGAATTTTCTTATAATGATTCACCAAATCGCAACACGGGATATAGTCCTTTTCAAGTTCTGTATGGCATGCATCCTCACAGAGTGCATGAACTGCAGGATTTGGGAAAGTTGGAAAGGAGGAGTGCTGACGGGGAAGATTTCGCCCAGGTAATGAGTGGCTTACATGAGTAGGTAAAGTCAAAATTACAGGACAATAGTAAAAAATACAAGCAGCAAGCAGATTTAAAGAGGCAGGAAGTTCAGTTTAATGTAGGGGACGAAGTTCTTGCGCATTTACACAAAGAATGATTTCCTAAAGGCGAATATAACAAGCTGAAATATAAGAAGATTGGTCCCTGTAAAATTCTTCGTAAATTCTCTGCCAATGCCTATGAATTACAGCTGCCACTAGGAATAGGCATATCTCCCATCTTCAATGTGGCAGATCTGTTTCCATATACTGCTAGTCCTGAAGACGACAAAGCAACATGGCCAGAACGGGACACCCAGTTTGAAAGTGGTTCTTGGATGAGGCAAATTCCTACGGCTTAGACCCTTGAGATCGAGAGCATTCTCGACACCCTGGTAGCCAAGCACACTCGCAGGAAAGAGTACTTACAGTACCTTGTCAAGTGGAAGAACCATCCCATTGAGAACAGTTCATGGCTTGACGTAGCACAAATACAACGAGCAGGTTATTATGTTGAGGAGCTCATGGAACGGAGACATGAATTTTTTTTAACCCGGGAGCCTGATGCAGGAGCATCCAGCTTAGGGTAAACAAAAAAACAGGTGTTTTTATTACAGGTTACAGTTGATTAGTTGACAGGTCATTGCACCTGGGTTTTTATTTTATTTTCTTTAGAAATTCTATCATTAGGGCCTAATAGTCATTTACGTTCTATAGGTTCACTTTAAAGTTTTCTTTTAGTTTATATTTAAAACTAATTTCCTATATTAAAAGAACAAGATTAAGAATGTAACCATATTCAACTATTGGCAGTTTCAAAACGAAAATTGTTTCATACAGTAGTAAAAAAGAGAGAAAAATACATTCTGTAAGGGTTGATTTTTCCATCATAGCAAGAGAGAGAAAGAAAATAAAACGAATTAGGAGAACTTTCAAGAAACCATCTAAGAATTTTTTATTTATTTTTTTGTCTGTAGTCAATACTATTATATTTCCTGTCTAATGTTTATTTTATCGTGTATGGTAAATTGAATGAATGCAAAAATGTAACTAAGGCGAACTGAAGCAACTTTATACACAGGAATCAAAGCAACCATAGCATTTGACAAGTTGAAGCATATAATTTATAGGAAAGTTCATACTGGCAAGAAAACTTCATAGACATTCACGAACCAACAGGCGTTGCAAGATAATCCCAAGTATCCACAATTCACATTAATTGAATTTAAGATTCCACTGCTACAAAACAAAACTATTTTTGATTGACAAGTCCCGAAGGACTTTAAAAAAAATATATATTACATATTAAATTTTATGGTCTGGGTTTAAAACCCTGTACAAACAACATTCGTATCTTGAAGGCAAGCTAGCAAGTAACTAACAGAACTGAACTAATAATTGACGGTGTAAATTGTTTATAAATCCCTAATCTATCTACCCAGAAAAAAAACTTGCGCACAGGCCGAATAACAGTGAAAACCATCGCAAGAAGCGAGGCACAGAAGCCCAGATTTCATAACAAAACAAATAGCAGACTATCAAAGGTTCACTAGGGAAACGACCCTACCCATTTGGGGGTTAAATAGCTGAGGAGGTGAAGAAATTGTGAACGAAAGAACTGCGACTACCTGCAAGGACAAAGAAAATCTTGGGAGTTAAGCCCTAAAGAGATTTTAAGCCAATATTGAAAACTGAATAAAAGAAGTGAAGAGGTTTTACTGAATTTGACTTACCAAAAGGGAGAAACCCCAAATAAAAGAGAATATTTGGTCGCCAATCAACAAGGGTTTGCTCACAATGAGCGAATACCATTAGTAATTCATAAAAACATAGAGAAATTGAAAAAGGGACAGATAGCTTACCTTTGAGGAATACATTGAGCTAAAGCGGATGCCGAAAACCCCTGGTGATCTCAACCTATGAGTGCAGGCAACAATCAGTTAGAATACAAGCAGATTTGAGGGTGAAAATTGAAGAAATGTTGAAACGAAACACTTATAGAAGGAACAAATAAAAGACAATAACCAGGAAAACGCGCATGTTGTTGAAATCCTGTTGAAAGCACAAAGAATTTGGCAAAAAAATTGCCACAGAAACGGCGTGAAAAAGGCCAAATAGAGCCTCCATATCGGCGAAGAAAATCACAGAGAAAAACCCTCAAGAAATCCTCGAGCAAATGAAATGAATTTCGACTAAACAGAGTAGGGTTTATGATAGCGCAGGAGAACACAAAACGATGAGTAGGACAGGTGTCTACCTCAAGTCAGCTCGCAAGGACGAGTGCAATAAATAGACAGTGCTTTCAAATCAAAACCAATCTGTAACATATCATACGATACAATCAACATTTGAATTATTAAATTCTAAATTTATCAAATCTGTAAACGTATTATATGATGCCATAACCATTGAAACATTGTAGTCATAACTTATATTTAAGTTGTGTTCAAGCAATCGAATCAAAGTTTTGAGCGCGAGACTTAAGGAGGGCTGGGCCCCATCAAATAGGCTATGTTACAATATCATGGGCTAATACCATTGCTCATCAATACCACATGCCCAAAAACCATCTCTCATTTCACAATCAAAATATTTTATTTGAATCATTTTATATAATTTTTCAATTAAATCTAAAAAGAAAAAGATTATAACTACTTTTGAGATATATCTAAACCCTCTATCACATTAAAATATATGAATTATATATAGTACCTGTAAATTAAGATCCATTTTACCATATAAATTAAAATAATAATTTTGTAACCATATTTAAATTTCATTAGTAAGCACATAAAGACTTAATAATTCTAATATAAAAATATTTTTAAACCATGGATATTCACTCCCACTTTACCATTATGTTATTAACTTGAAAATAGGCTTTGTTACAATACCATGAGCCAAAATACCATGGCTCATCAATAACACATGCCCAAAAGCCATCTCTCATTTCACAATAATATATATATATATATATATATATATATATATATATATATATATATATATATATATATATATATATATATATATATTATTAAATTTTTTCATCAAGATACACTCTCCAACCCAATATGGAAGAGATGTTGTAATGTCCCATTATGTTGTGTTATCTAGACATTTTGACTTGGTCAAATTACATTAAAAAAAATAAAAAATATTATTAATTAAAACATGTTTACATAGTGAAATTACATAAAAATAAAAATTAAATTAAAAATAAATTAAATTAAATTAATAATTATAATTATTAATATTTAAAATAGCCTAGATTCATCTTAACTTTGCATCTATCAAGCTCAGAGAGGGATCAAATATTTTGAGATGTAAACCTTTCCTTAAGTTTTGCACTAAAAAAAAGGTTTTCTTGATAGATCCGGAGTTAAGATGGATCTAGGTTGATTTTAGTGAAATGCATTTGTAATGTTTATGAGAACATATATTGTAACGCTAATATATACATTGTTGATATTGCTAGATTTTGATAGTTGTAATTTCATGTATTTTGATTAACAATAAAAATAAATTTAGGGTTAGGTTAGACCAGGTTACTATAACTATATATGCCCTCATATCATTAAGGGGGAGGGATGGCTTTTTATTTTTGGAATTTTTTTAAATAAATACATTAAATAAGGACAATAAAATTTTCATAAATAAATTTTTTTTTCTCCACAGAAAAAGGTCATAATTTTTATTAATGCTAATAAAAATTACAATTTTTAAACACATTCATGAGAGTCAATCCATCAAAAATAGAAAAAATTAACAAGTTTGTATCAGACTAGGGTCATATATGCGACACATCCCCATCACATTACATCCAAAAAATCAAACTGATAAAAGCGAATACAAAGGTACACATACAAAATTAAACGATGATAAGTTTTGAAACTAGTGTTCAAAAAAAGACTATGCTCTGTGAACATAAAGAAAAAGAAAGAAAGAAAAAAACGTGAAATAGGATCGCTTCAGAGAAGTCATGTACCCCATGTCGACTAGAGTATCTGGGTAGGAGAACGATGGAAAATTGAGGATGTTGAGGTTCCATTGCGATACTTTGCAACCTTCCAACTGTCTTTTTCCAAACATGGTGTCGCTTTTGATAGAACATATGCACATTGGTTCAGTTCCCTATATATATATATATATATATATATATATACATGTGAAATATAAGAACACATATTTTAATCTCCAAGTATCATTCAGAATATGTTCTAAAAGAGAGTTCCTCCAATATTGGGTGCCATTCACCCAATTTATCACAAGTTTGGAGTCTCCAAATTTTTTTAAGTGATATAGACCCTCTTCGATGGAAAATGCAAGGAGGTTATGACAAGCTAGAAGTTCAAAAATGTTATTTTATCGCTCTCCCAAACCTAGAGAGATATGGAAATATATGTCAAAAGATAGATGAAGGATAAAACTCCCCCCATTGTTACCACTTGAGTTTGTGGAGGCCTCGTCAAATTATGCACATGGATATGATCTATCAAGATTTTCTTCCACTAACTCATGTGTTCTATGAGCATCTTTGTCATGAGGGTACTGATTGAGAATCACCATAGATTTTGTTGCAATAAGACAAGGGGAGGAAGTGTGATCCTCGAAAATAGCCATATTGTGAATAATCCATATACCATACTTGATAATTAATGGGAGGGCCTTGAATAAATGGCAATACAAAAGATAGAGCCATTTTATACAAGAATATTCCATAGTAGGACCCCCCATGGCCCGATTTGTGGTTCAGTTGATATGCAATGTTCCGATATGTTTTGGTTGAAGGAGAAATACATGAATAGGTGGTTGATAGAGTTCCCATCGACCTGGAAAAGGACATACCATCAAGGAACTAAAGAAAAATATTTTTTTTAAATATCCCACATAGGTACCTTCTCATTCATAATACACCACAATAAGATTTTAGCCTTCAGAGGAAATCTAGACTTTTGTACGAATTACCATCACCATTTAGAATCTTGTTGACAACATGCTACATAAATATAATTGTATCTTGATCTTCAAGTATAAAATCCAAACTTTGTACCATACTATATAAATTAATCATCCCTATCTATTAGTCGAATATGTCCTAAATGAAGAGCATTGATATAATTTTCCCACATCTTGATGTAAGGAGCAAGAATTCCCAAGTCAGTCGCATATTTCCACTCTTGCTATCATAATTAAGTTGATGTTGGGTCTGCTATGTGAGCAAGTTTGTTAATCCCATGATCTCAGATAAGATCAATTAGAGGAGGATAAAGAATATGATCATGTTGGGACCTCAGCAAGTGATTCATACCAAATCAAACTTGAACACCCAATCCGACTCTCCAAACCAGTCCACTGTGAATGGCTTCAAAACTTTTTAGAATAACTCGTCATATGATATAAATATTTTTGCATGTTTTATCTGCATGACGAATCCATTCCTCCACTGAGAGTGAAGAGATATATTTTTCAATAAATAACTTAGACCATAGAATTTCAGTTGTAACGATGTGCCATCAAACTTTCGCTGTAATAGTGTGAGAGAAAAGAAAATTATTCTTCAAGCCCAAACCCCCCATCGATTTTGGTTTTGTAATTTTATCTCAACCAACCCATGGAAGAGTAGTATCTGTACTAGTTATAGACCATAATAATTTGAAGAAAATATACCTTATACATTTGAGCACACCTTTTGGAATATAGGCTAGAGAATACCAATAAATAGGAATAACCCCAAGAACATATTTAATAACAAGTATATGACCCTCCCTTGAGAGCCATTTGTGGGAAAATATATTGATTTGTTTTTCAACCTTTTAAATAAGCCACTGCTAGTCCAACATTTTGTTTGTGTTGGGTTTAATAAGAAAGTGTAGGTATTTTAAACCATCATATAACGGAGAATGTTCCATAAGAAAGAGTTCCTGAATGTGTTGCATAGCCTCATCCTACATATTTGAGATTAGCATAGAGGAATTTTGGTAATCGATTAACATGTGAGTGCCCTCCCAAATAACATAATGATTTTTTTCATAACCCGAGCCTCATGAAAATATCCATTACAAAAAAAAAATACTGTCATCAAAAAACTGTAAATGGGAGATAGCCAAAGCATGAGCCACCAAACAACCATGAAATGTTACATTATTATTTTCCTCATCCAAAATACGGCTAAGTCCCCTAGCAAACAGAAGAAATAATAGTGGAGAGAGAGGGAACCCTTGACAGAGGCCTTTCTAAGCATGAAATAAAGGAAATGCAACACCATTGATAAGAACAAAAAAATAGACCTTATGAATTCATAACTGATGTGATGAAATCAAGGATGAAGCCAACATGAGTTAACACTACAAGGAAAAGACCCTCTAGCGGAGGTTATAAAGGAGGTTTTTAGTGTTATAAAATTGGCCAAAATTGTCAAAAAAACATATGCTACCACATCCATTTATGGTTATGGAGGTTTTGGCGGAGCTTTTAACAGAAATTAAACACAAATAAAAAAAAATGGTCGGTCAGAGGTTATTATGGATGTTTTTTTCATCGATGCGCTAATTAGGATTTAACACACTAGTGCGTACCTGTAGCCAGAGCCCCAAGGCGATTGAAGGAGAATGCACTGGGCTGTTAAGGTATAAAACAACACCGGGCGTATTGTTGGTGATACAATGCACGAGGTCGTTCTAATTGGTCTTGGGATTTGAGCGGTGGCCATAGGTCGTATCAACGCACCGGTGCATAGACTTATAGAAACACACCGGTGCACCCTTTCACACAAATGCACCGAGATTTATAATTGGTATCGGTATTCGTGCGGTGAAAATATGTCATACAAATACACCGGTGCGTATAGACAGATAAACGCCCGGGTGCGCAGTATCACACAAATGCACCGAGATTTATAATTAGTATCAGTATTCGTGCAGTGCCTATAGGTCGTCCAAATGCACCAGTGCGTATGCACACAAAAATGCCCCGATGCATAGTATCAGACAAACGCACTGAGATTTATAATTGGTATCGGTATTCATGCGGTGCTAATAGGTCGTAAAACGGCATCAGTGCGTATATAGACATAAATGCACCAGAGCATCGTACGACACAAACACCTCGATATTTTTAACCAGTTTTGGTATTTGTGCAGTACCCATAGGTCGTAAAAAAGCACTGATGTGCTTAAAAATACAAGCGCACCGGTATAAGAATACACACATCAGTTTTCATTTTGTATTTTTTAGAAACATCAACCTGTGACAGTGCAATTATTGTGATTTTTTAAAATTCATTATTCATCAAAAGTTGACACATCTTATAACAATATTCATATTAATTAAATTTTTATTAATGCATTTGAATGTGACTTTTGGATTAATTTGTTATTTCATATCATAATTATTGTGGTTTTTTAAAATTCATTATTCATAAAAAGTATACACATATATATCTTATAACAATATTCATATGAATTAATTTTTTAGTAGTGCATTTGAGAACTACAATGGAGAACACAATAGTGACAATAGAGAACGCAATAGAATAAATTAAAACATTTTTTATTATATATATATATATGAATAAGACATTCTTTGTCATACAAAATGGGACAATTATTGGTATCCCTTTATCTTTCAATTGGGACACTATGTCCATTACATTAAAGAAAATGTCTGATTTCACAGACATTTTTCAAAAAATACAACGCCTTGCTTTGATATCCAAACATAGTGATCATCATTATTCGCTTGAACTGCTATCAGTGCTAGAGCTACTTCCATGACTTGGGTTATTTTCAGGAATGTTTTGTTCATGATGTTGATTGTTTTCTTCTTCTTCACCTTCCATCTACAAACATAAAAATAAATTGTAATGCGTGTATATACATTGGTGAGAATAATGAAAATTGCAATATTAAATAATATACATCAATGTAAATCGAATATAAATGGCATACCAATCCAACAATTGACTGATAAACTATACACATTCTTTCAAAACCATGTAACATTCCATCTTTCAAGATTTTATCTATTGGCGCAGTGCCATACTTTGTTTCCTGCAAGTTTTATACCCCATAACAAATCATATATTTAATATAAAATATTTATTTTTTCTATTAATTATAGAGGGAGCTAAGGAAAACAAGATCGATAATGCTTACAAATTCCACAATTAAGTTCTGATATGCTAACATATACTCACAACTCATATTTAACCCAATTTCAATCAATTCCTCTGATGGTTCTTCTTTGTATGTTAGCACCTGTTTGAAGACATTCAATGACGATTTTTGTAAAACAACTTAAAAAATACAAAAATAAAATCTAGTTAATTTGTTATAAGGAAGTAACAATTACTCACAAACTTAGATATCAATCATTTTCTTCCTTGTCGTCATGTTTTATGTGTTGAATGTGTTCCATTTTCTTTTATTTTCTGCAAGAAAATACTTGAAAATTAATATTTAGTGCTAAATTGTTTATTTATTATACCTAATGATTGAAAAATTCAATGATTACATATTACATTTGAAGCACGTTGTTATTAATATGGCTCCTCCCGCGATGCAATTTTGTCCATTTCTTTGACCATCTCCTTGTACACCTTTTTGGACATTCCTGCTGGCATATTTCTGATATCAGCTCGTTCATCTTTTGAGATTTTCATAATCTTATGAAAATGTAACATGACAATAAACTATTTAATTTTTATATTGATATATGAAAAGTAAGTAAACAAAAGTGATATATAATTCTAGACAAACATCTAAAGGAATATTACTTTTTCATTCCTTCTTTTTTGTTGTTGTACGTTTTTGCTATTAAAAGTCTGACATGTCTCATTGACCAATTCTCTGGGAACTCTTCCTATAGTTTAGATAAAATTTGGTTCTTGGAATCATTGGATTGGTTTTTGTATTGTAAATGGAAAGAACGTCTATACATTCGTTCCACTAGATCCCTCAAACTTTTGTAAAGTTTTTTCCCCTTTTTTTATCCTCTAGCACCACTCCAGATGAGCTAAGGAGAAATTCATTTTCATTTGCATGTTCTATTTTTTTCCTTTTCTTAGAACAAAATTCCTTTTCTAAGTTTTTGATCCCTATAGAACATTAAATAGATATGAATTAATAGACTGTTTCACACATGTTATCTAATAATTTTAATTATATTATTAATGAAAATTAAAAAAAGAAACTCATATTGGATCAATAGTATTTTTTCATTCACCTGATTCATCCTTTTGCAATTTTTCCATCAAGATTTTATGCTCTTCTAGTCCTGGATCAGAAATAATCTTATCAAGATTCATCATTTTGTGGCTCTGCATGATACACAGTAAACAATACATATTAGTTAAACTTACATATAGTTCAAAAATAATATTTTTTGTAAAAAATTTACAAAGAACTTGCCATTTTTTCTTTTCTTGATGTGTTATAAGTATTTTTGTTACTTGATATCTTCTTAGTAATTTCTTTATCAATCTCAAACCTATGCTATATCATTCATTAATATATTTATAAATAATTTGTCAACTTTTCAAGTAAAAAAAAAAATCCTCAAGAAACCGGTGCGCCATTTATGGTGTACGCACCGACGCCGGTGTGTGGCTGTCTTCCAAACGCATCGCACAAACAATATAATAGATCATACGGTGCTCTATGTCAACAAGGAGCACTAGTGCATTACAAGTCAATCACCACACCAGTTAACCATGATAAAATAATAAAAATAGTCCAGTGTTAATTTTTGTAGCATAAACTGGTGCCATATTTTACATATGGCACAACGATTAAAAAAAAAAAAATTTGTTTATTAATTTTTTATCACATTACTTAGGTGGTGCACTTGTACAATACAGAGCACCTGTGTGCTATGTTACGCCAAGAGCACCAATAAAAAAATCTGTGTTTTTTTTAATTCATGCAAGGGCCCACATGGATTAGGATCCGATTATGCTAATTGTCCTCTTGGTTGGATGTCTTAGGTCTATATTTAGAAATACAAACCCTATAATTTAAATTGAAAAGCCCTAATTCTGAAATCACAGAAAGAGGGAGAAGAAAGGGCAGAAACAAAAAGAATGTAAGGTTTGTATTATTATTATTATTTTTATTTTTTATTTTATTTTTTAATTTTTTTTAATTTTTTTCTGAAACAGAACGTTCACAGTGTGCCATAATGAAATAGCACAGTGGCTGCATATTTTACAAATGGTGTACTGAGAAAAATTATTTTTTTTTCTAATTTTTTATCACAGCACTTGCACAGTGCGCTAGGATAATAGAGTGCACTGGTGCGCTCAGGTACACAGGGTGCACTGAAAAAAAATAATAATTAATTTTCACAAGGGCCGACATGGATTGGGATCTGATTATGCAGGTCCTCCCATGGGTTGGATGTCTTAGCCTTATATTTAGAAATACAAACCTTATAAATATAAATTGAAATGTCATAATTCTGAAATCACAGAAAGAGGGAGAAGAAAGGGCAGAAACAAAAAAAAATGTAAGGTTTGTTTCTAAAATGGTTTTTTTTGTAAAACAACACGTTTGCGGTGTGCCATAATGAAATATTGCACCGGTGTCATATGTGACATATGGCGCACTAATAAAAAAATATTTTGTTTCTTTATTTTTTATCACTATACTTTTGCGGTGCGCTGGTATGAAAGAACACACCGGTGTGCTATATTACGTAGGGCGCACCGACGAAAAAAATCTGTTTTTTTTTTAGATTGACGCAAGGGCCAACATGGATTGGTATCTGAATATGCAAGTCGTCCTATGGGTTGGATGTCTTATGACTATACAAACCCTATAAATCTAAATTGAAAAGCCCTAATTCTGAAATTACAAAAAGAGGGAGAAGAAAGGGCAGAAACAAAAAGAATCTAGGGTTTTGTTTCTAAAATGGATTTCTTTTTTATTTTGTTTCTGAAAACTGCAGAAGAGGTAAAAAAAACTGTAGAAAAAAAGTAAAAATAATAATAAACTTTGATTTTGTTATTTTACTTTATAAAAAAACTATAGAAAAAAAAAAAACAATATACTTTGATTTTTTCTTTTACTGCATCAAAAAAACTGTAGAAAAAAGTACAGAAAAACAATAAAATTTACTCATGTTGTTTGAAATTCTATGGTACAAGGTTTGAATCATCAGAAGTTTTGAATTCTGATTTTCTGAATACTTCTGTTCGAACGTATTTCCCTGCTCCACAGTGCCCTCATGCTTTGTTTTCTCCAGGTATGTATCCTGCAAATCTTTGGCTGAAATTTTTTGCAAAAATAGTGAAATAATGAAAAGTGTAAATAGTATTTAAAGAAATGTTTTATGAAATTAGATTTTGAAAAATATTTTGCTGCCTATTTTACAATTTACCTCTTTTTTTCACTTAAAGAAAATAGGGTTGCACTTTTTTATTTGCAGTTATTCGTTTTCCAGTGTGTCCTTTAATCGAACTGCACTATTGCATCGGGTTATAAAATGGCATTTGTGCACAATACCAAAAATGTATCGGTGCGGTTATCTGTACATTACGCATTGAAATTACATTTATGTTTGTGCATCAAAATTTATTGTTGTTTTTCTCAAATGTAGGGAGAAAATATCATATATTATATGGAATGGATAATTCTTCAAAATGGTTACACGACACATGAATTATTACTTAAGGGATACGACTACCATGGAAGTAATGTTCTTAGATGCATTCCAAAATGATGATCAGCTAGGGGATGATGCTCATATCGTTGACACCTTTTTCGAAAGCCTTAAATTTTCTTCCACCACCCCTCTCTTTGGACCTGGCGGTCAGTCAAATTCTACCCAGTTGGGGACAATAATGTTACTGTACAACTTGAAAGAAAATTTTGGCTTGTCGAATGCATGTTTCTTGGAACTTTTGAGGTAAGTTACCATAAAGTACTCCCCTTATATAAATTTGAAATATAATCAGTACACTACAATGAACATTACAAATGGTAAATTTTATGAATGTTAATAATTATATCGACATTAATTTACATTTATTAATATATTTTTCCATGATCACCAACTACAGGTTATTCAAAGATAAGGTTCTTCCGAGTGATAATGTCTTTCCCGGTACTGTGAAGAGGCAAAGAAATTGTTGAAAATGTTGGGTGTTGAGTACATATCATATCATGCATTTCCAAATGATTGTATTCTATATAGAGGAGAAAATGCAGAGAAAGAGATGTGCCCGAAATGTGGGCATGAAAGGTATGATAAATCAAAAAATAAGGGTAAATCATGTACTGGTCCTCCTTTTAAGATATTGAGGCACATGCCTATAATCCCAAGGATTCAAAGGCTCCTTTATTGAAAACAATTAGCTATGTTGCAGGGATGGCATGCCTCATACAGAAGTGAGTTGGGATTTATGTGAATCCCAACTGATTCAATAGCCATGAAGCATATAGAGGATACATGGCCTGAAAATTTCAAGGATGAAGTACGAAGTCTACGACTCAGCATATCCATGGATGGCGTCAACCCATATTCCCTCTAGAACACCAACTATTATGTTTGGCCTGTAGTAGTGATCAATAACAATATCCCCCCATGGTTGTCCGTGAATAATGAACATCTTATGTTGGCTCTCATAGTCCCTAGTAGAAGACAAGTGAAGAATATGGATGTCTACTTACAATGACTGGTATATGAATTGAAGGAATTATGGGATGGGATAAATGTATACGATGCATCAAGACCCATCGCAGCAAAGAGGAGTTTTATGTTGTATGGAATCTATGCTTACATGACACATGATTATCCAGGCTTAGGAGTTTTCCCTAGTAAATTACATGTTTAATTTATTGATTTGTTTATATATGTAACAATATTCTTTCACATATTAGTTATTTAATTCATTGTAATATTTGTTCTGATCTTCATGATATTATTTAACGTGCCATGCATATTAATTAATGTATACAAATATAATCTGGTAGTTCTTGTAACAAAAGGGTATTTTGGATGTAAATTTTTTGGACCTTCTCTGAAAGCTAGAAGGTCCAAGGACCTACGAAAGCCAGTGTATGATTTCTCCAAGGTATTCCTACTAGAAGAACACCCTTACAAAAGAGCAGCATCCACTTTCAATGGTAAACGAGATAGAACCCAAAGGCCTCCAATAATGACACCAGCTGAATGGCTTAGAGCATATGAGAGAGAGAAGGAGAAGGAGTTCATAGAATTTTTTGTTTCAAATGGGGAGCCTATTTTCGATGATCCAGATTTCTTTGACACCTATGTTGAGAAATTTCCCATTGGGATGAAAAAGAAATCTATCTTTTATGACCTCCCATATTGGGAGCATCTTAATATTTCCCACTTATTAGATCACATGCATATATTTAAAAATGTTTCATCTTCTCTATGGAGGCACATATCATCGAAAAAAAGTGACACATTGGCTATTAAGAAATATCTTATTACTTCAAAAACTAAAAAAATCATTGGCCAAGACGATTAGAAAGTACGGGATCAAAGGCAGGTGCTGGTCCCTCTAATTCATGGTTTTTCAAAGAAGGTGATGTCCCATGGATTTTAAAAAAAGATGATATATCTTTGGAAAATGAAGTTATAATGGATGCCAAGGTCCCAACTTCATATGGATCTTCACTACAGTACTGCTTCACCGTGGATGACCATTTGTTGAGTTTGAAATTGCATGACCATTTGAATATTCTAAGAGTATGTATAATGTCAAAAGCATGATTTTATTATTTGTTATATTAATAAATTTTATTCCACATAACTAATTTTGTATATTATTTCACGTGTTTATAACTTTGCAGTGTCACTATTCTTTGTTCATGTGTGGGTGTGTGAAACATAAATTCTCGCAATACCTAAGACGTGCCATATCTAAATTATTTGCATTTGTACGTTGGATCACGTCAAAGGAGATTCATGTGGCTAGCATTCCGCGGTGGCATCAAGAGATAGTTGAGATTGTTTGTATGTTTGAGAAGGAACTGCCGACGAGTTTCATGGACTTACAAGTTCATCTTCTAATCCACCTGGTAGATGAGGTTGAATTAGTTGGGGTTTTTTCTTGTCGTTGGATGTTCTTCTTAGAGAGGTACATGAAGAAATTGAAAGGTTTTGTTCGAAAAAGGGCAAAACCCGAGGGGTCTATGGCAGAGGGGTACATATCGTATGAGACTTTCTATTATGCTAGTGAGTACATCAAGCATATCGACAACAGACCAGGTGTGGTGATCTGGGATGATGAAATGGATGAAGACAAAAGAGAAGGAGAGTTGCTCCAAACAAGTGGAAAAAAGCACTTGATAAAGAGTAAGCGACCTATAATTTTTCAAATTTACAAAAATTAATTAATATTCATGTTGAACTTCGATATAATGTATATTTTGAACTCTAAGTACTATATAATGTTGGTTTGATTTCATCAGCGAATGCAGAAATTGAAGCAATCAATAAATTCGTTCTTTATAATTCTGAAGCGACACAATTGTGGGTCGCATTGTATGAACAAAACAGGATGAAATGGGATAGTGACAAGAAAGAATTCAGACGGCTGAATGGTAGAAGTTTGCCTTATCCCGATCATTTAAAAGAAAATATGCCCAAAATATGCCCGAACAGTTGGGTTGCTGACCAAGTCAGAGAGAAATACGGTGCTATCGGTCGTTACCCACGTGCTGAAGAGGATGCGCTAAACGTAGGGATTGGGTGCAACAACTTGGTAATAATATTTTTAATTTATATGTAAATTTGAAACTTATATTAAGATATCTACATTTCATATTTTAACTGTTGGATTACTATTTATAAGACACATGAAACTTTGATTTTTTTAACTTTTTTATAATAGGTGCATTTGTTCCCATCTATGTGGGCATATGGACACCATTTTGGCATAGAAAATGCCAATGCTGGAAATATCACACAAGACTATGGAGTGGAAGTCGAGTTCGATCAATCTCGTCGATCTAGCCACCATGATCAAACCTAGTACGAGGGACGTTAGGTTACGTCGGAAAGATACAAGAGATCATTGAAGTGGATTTTTCTTCTTTACAGTGTGTTATTTTTAGGTGCAAGTGGTGGGACACCTTTGATCGAAATAATGTAAAGGAAGATCGCGATAGTAGGCTGATATGTATCAACTCTAGAAATATGTGGGATGAAGCTAAGGAGCCTTATGTTTTCCCTAAACACTGCAACTAGGTGTTTTTTTACCTAGATGTGTTGGATAGGGATTGGTGGTTCGTATTGACACATGACCCTAGATCAAAACATATTTTTGAGAACAATAGTGTTATCATGCCATGCGAACTAGAAGATAATGAGGGTGTACATGAGAACCAAGAGTGATATGGTACATGTCTTATTTCATGAATATTTATACTTTTTAAGATGATTTTTTTGAAATATTAATATAATATGTATTTTGAATTAATTGGTAATTTGCATTGTGTTAATGTTAAAATCAATAATTCACTTAATAATTTTCAATTATGTTTATCTCAGAAAAAGTGGCGTACTGTATAAATTAATTCATTTTTTTGTATCTAAGATCATAATAAAATAATGATAATTATAAAGTACATGAATTTATTTGCATTATTTTCTAAACTTTATTATGTTAAAATAAATCATATTATTCTAGATTTATTGTTTTACAATTATTTAAAATTTACAAATTTACAAATTTACAAATTTCAATAAATTAATTTCACGTTAATACAATTAAAATTTTACAAATATATTACATACAATTACAATTACAATTACAATTTTACAATTTCACATACAATTACAAAAACAATTACAATTTTAGAATTTTACATATATACAATTACAATTTTACAAATTAAAAAATTACAAAAAACCATCGTACAAACATCAAATTTGACTAAAAAACACATTCTGCAAAATCGCTAACTGCATCATCATGATCATGATCATCTAACAAAACACAATTAACATTATATATTAACATCATCACAACACAAACATAAAATATACATCTCATGTCAAATAACTCATGCTATATCACATACACATCTATCTGTAAGCTACACATTAAATGAACATATCTAAGATGACCTAACAACATACACATCATGATGATCACCAACATGTAAATTAAGTACAACTGCAACATGAGCATAAAATACATGGACCATATTATATATATATATATAACCAAATAATGTTAAAAATATACAACTGTAAAATAAATGTTATGGATCAGCTGGTGGTAGTAAAACATCAATATCAGTACTAGTGGCTGATGGTCCAGCCTCATCTCCATGAAGACTCTTGCTAGATGCCAGTGGAGGCTCATGCTCATCTGGCGCGGCGCGAGGTGAATGATCATGAGAGGATGGTACACTGAGCCTCGCAGACTATCCATCACGTGCTATAGCTCGATCGTAACGTGCAACAGTCCTTTTCAGTCACGTAAAAGTTGTCGTAACTCCTACGACATGCTGCATCAGGCTGTACATGTCACGCAGCATGCCTCTCCACATCCGTAATAGCCTCAAAATGCAATGTAATGAGTTGGTCGCCGAAATCCATCCTGTATCTAGCATCACCAAGTCGACCGCGCACCGGCGCACCAGCAGGAGCAGGTCTCTGATTTGCACCGGCCTCCTGATGATCCTTGGCATCTGAAATGCCCTCATCCTCATCAAGATCCACAACTGGAACAGGTGGTGGTGGCGGCATCTCCTCACCATAAAAAGATCCAATGTCTGCAAAATATATACAAGTACACAACAATAATTAGACAATTTAACAAAAACAAGTTAAAGAACATGTTAGAATAAATTTAAATAAAACAATAATATTACCTCTATCATCTGGAAGCTCAGCAGCTGTGAAGAGGATGTTGGCACACCCTTGCCAATCCAACCCTGCATAAGGAAAGGGGACCATAATGAAGGGATGCTCATCAACACTGGCTAGCAACTCCAGTGCATCATCTAATATCCTCGTTGGAAAAAGAGTCTCCTCTCTTTTGGGCATCATCTTCCCCCACATGTGCATACGTGCCTCAGTAACTGACCTACGAGGCTGCCGAAGAAAACTAGGTCTCGTCTCTGGAAACTTCTCAAAAAATAAACAAAAAAGCTCTGAAGCAAAAGGGTCGAAATGATAAGTGAGAGACACTGGACCTCCTCACGACCAAACACACCAATATGTAATTGCCCTCCAGCAACCTGAAAATTTGCAGGAGATACTAAATGTGCTCTAATGTATCTGTGGGACTAAACTAACTGACTCCCTACCACACAGCCAGCTAAAACCTCGGGGAACGAGGGAAAATCCACCCCTCTCCTTGATAGCCCTATAATAAAATATACATCCTCCTTACTGGGCATGTACCACTAGTTGATACCAACCCGGAAAGCCTATTGTTGGGCATTCCACCTTCGGATAAGATGTCTCAAAAACAAACTATGGGACTTTAGGGAAGTAGCCACCTCATAGAACTTGAGGAGGCCTACCTGCATTAGGAGCCCTTGCGTCGCTACTATAATAGGGCGAGGGTACGCATCTCTCTCCCTCTCTATTGCCTCCCATAGGCGAACCATGTTATACTGTTCCGCCTGCTGTTGTTGTTGTTGCCCCTCTTCTCTCCTTTCATGTCTCTAAATGATTGACATATTAAAAACAATTTTTTTATTAAATGACACATGTATTTGGAAATATACGTATATAAATATTTTTTGAAAAATAAATAAAATAACAGTCGGTGCACAAAAAACACAGTCAAGCACCGATCCCAGTGCGTCTTTCAACAGAGCACATCGGATACAGTGAACCTAATGATATTTAGTGCACCGAGGGTGGTGCTCTAGAAAAAAAATTTAGCGCACCGTTCACTACGTGCGGTGTCAGGAGGGAAATGCGCTAACTACACTATACATTCCGGGGCATATATCTATGTGAGTGCACCACCCTCTTGCCACCGTACATAGTCGTCGATGCAGTATTTTAAAAGGCCACACAGTTGACACAGGCCAAATACGGTAAGCCGTGTGCTGACAAAAATAGTCGTCCCGGGGTGGTTATTTTGGTCAATGCACCGCATCACCACTATTCAACTAGGTCAACGGTGTGACCAAGTAACCAACTGCACTACTCTTTATAAACAAATTTAAAATAACATGTTGCGCCTTTGGTACTTCCCCAGAACCGGTGTGGATACCCTTACCACCGATTTACCAGGCCGAACCGTTGACAATGTCGAATTGTGGTATGGGGTGCGTTGACCACATTACAAGCCCTAGGGTGGATAATTCTGTCAATGCATCGAGTTGCCGCGATACCACTTGTCAATGGTGCGGCCTAGTAAATGACCGCACTGCAGTTTTTAATTTTTTTTAAAATAACACGGTGCGCCTTGCAGTACCACCCCGAAGCCGGTGTGGAAACCGTTAGCATTGGTTGTAGTGCGGCCTGTAAATTTACAGGCAACACCGCAAACTAGTGCGAGCCAAACGGCTTGAGCACACCACGTGATATATATCTATATCTATATATATATATATATATATATATATATATATATAAATGGTTAATTTTAAGGTTTTTTGAAATTATAATCCAATAAAAGGTTTAATTATGGAGAAATAAGAAAAATACCTATACATTTACCCGCCGAGGAGGCATATTGGTTGTAGAATTTGCAAAAGAAAATTTGTCCACTGTTTCATAAAATTCAAGCTGGAGATTGGTGGAAATACATAGCAGCAGTGCATGCAATAAGTGCAATAGGAGCATGGATGTTAGGGTGGCTCAAACAAGGATAGCTTGCATCGGTGCTTGAGAGCTCTGTAGCACTGACAAAAGTGAAAAATGTAGATTTTTGGCCATAATTTTTTTTTTTATTTAACCCTGTTCCAGTGTGTGGGGTTTTTACTAGCGTACCGGTGCATTTGCGGTATGCCGCCCCGAGTGGTTTCTGTTTTCGCGTGCTTTTATGAGGCATAGAGGAGGTGTATCTGTAATTCACTAGTGCTCTACAGTAATATGACACACTGGGCACGGTCTCCAGTGAGCCAATGATTTGTGCAGGTTTTTGGCCATAATTTTTTTTTTATTTAACCCTTTTCTAGTGTGCGGTGTTTATGGGGACCCTGGTGCGTTTCTGTCATTCCACCCTGGGTGGTTTCTATTCCATGCGCTTTTTATGAGGCACCGGTGTTGACGAGTTGACACGCAACAATGTTGTTCCTTAATTAAAGGCACCGGGCGGGTGTGTACGGAGCGCACGGTTTCTGGTGTGCCAATGTTTTGTGTGGTTTTTTGGCCATAATTTTTTTTATTTAACCATATGCCAGTGCATGGGGTTTATCGGCGCCCAGTGCATTTGATTTATTCCACACTGGGTGGTATCTATTTTTTCGCACATTTTTGGAAGCACCGATGCGGTAGAGATGTAAGGAACCAGTGTTGTATAGGAATATGACGCATGGAGCGGGTGTGTTAGGAGCGCACGGATCCTGGTGTGCCTATGTTTTGTGCAGTTTTTTGGTTGTAATTTTTTATTTGTTTAACCTTGTGATAGTGCATGAGGATTTCAGGGTGGTCGGTGCATTGGCGATGTAATGTCCCAAATGAGGGATTTTCTGCTCCATCGGGAACATCTTAAGATGTTCCATTTTTCCTTCTTCAGTGAGACACTGCAAGTCCATTTCAGAGATTTAATGATGGGGAATTTATATTATATGACTCCTTCTAAAGAAGGGAGAAATCCTAAGGCTAGCTGGCCCTTCTCAGACTCTGCCTATGGATATGCAATATTCCACCTCGGGAATTTCTGCTACAGGGTCCCTAAGGATGCTGTATAAGGAAGATGCTACATAAATAAGACAAAATAGTGCTGGGATGCCCTAGAAAAACTCTAATAAAACTCCCCTGCAGAAAATCAGCTCAAATAAATAATTCTAGATGGGTTATTTAGATCTCCCCAATCTAGGTATCTTAAATAATGCTCAATGAGAGAGCTTACAACAACATAAGAACATGGATCTGAAACTCTGAAAATATTAATACATCATAAGAGGGAAATGCTACAGCCATCAATATATTATAGTATATCAGCAGAAATATACAAGAATAGTTAAGGGACAAGCCACTCAAACTTTAAGAACCAACCCTCACTGAATAAGCAATGTAATACAAGAATTGTTGAAACTCCATAAAATGCCAGAGTAGCTGCAACTGCACTGAGTACATGAAGGCATAAGCCACTAAATATGAAATAAATACATATATGGCTGAAGAAATACAATAAATAATCCCAATAACAGAGAAATGGGCTGAAATACAAGATTTCTAGCTAATCTATGAAGATTGCTAGAAATGCCGCAGAAACACAAAATGTGACAAAATAGTTGTCACTGCAACTAAACCCAACATGAATGAGGTTTTCGCTCATCTAAAATCTGATTTCCCTCCTCTGATAATTTCTCCAATACAAAGGGTTGATCCCTTTGTCTCAAAAACATCCTCCTTGAAGCTCTAGAAACCCCTCTCTCACTGCCTCCTCCAAAATAACGAAATTTCTCTCATGGACTGCGTAGTGGGAGATGATGGAAGTGTGGCCTCATGCCACTGATCTGAAATACAGCCCGGGAATCCTCCTTGCAGCTCCTCCAATGAATATATCACTCCTCGACTGAAGAAAACTAGAGAAGAGAGACTCCATGAGTTCCTCTCTTGCTACACCCAGCAACACAACATCCTCTCTGCTGCAGAAATAACGTTGTAGGAGATGAATGTAGCTGTGGCCAATGCCGGATTGAGGAAATGTAGCTCAATCCTCATCCTTCCTTGAGGAATAGGTAGGGATTCTCAACCGAGAACACCCTAGTGCCCGAGGGCACCATCACCCTGCTAAACAGCCCGGGGATGCAAGCTTTTCCAGACCCAAGTCTGAAAATATTAACCATAGCATAATGAAAATGGGATGCCATCTCCTCCATATAAAGTGAGAGAACTCCTCAACAACATGGTCCCGACCAATTTGGGTTTCCACCCTCATGAAAGTGTCTTCCCTCCAAAACTGCGCAGCTTCTCTAGGAAGCCTCTTCCTCCTTGGGCAGCGTTGTTGACTTTAGTCAATGGTGACTAATCAAGTGAGTTGGGTTCCATTCACACCCTTGGTGTTTATTTCAGCTACTTTATTCACTCCCCTTTCATATTAGGAGTGTTATTTCTTCATCTAAAGGGGGCTAAGGTGTCTCCTTGCTCATTTTATGAAAATAAAATAAAATGTGCAACTATAATGTTCCATTTTAGCTTGAGGCTAAAAATTGGGAACATTACAGTACTCCCCTCCCACATGTTGCTTGCCCTCAAGCAACTGCATGAAGAGAACAAAATTTTCTCCCCCTTTTTCTCTTGTGGCCTCCTCATCAATGGTCCCACCACTACTCAAATATGCTTCAATGAATCTATCCTCCAATGCTCTCTCCCAAGTATGCAAGCTGACAACAATGCTCCTCATGGAAAGATAGAAGGTGTAGTGGAATACTTCTTGCATGTGCTAATGCCTCCTTAAGGTAGGAGTGATGATAAGCATGGAAAAATTCTGCTCCCAATGATGATCCTCTCATCCATGCTATCATCCAAATGAAATTTCAACCCCCGGTTTCTGCAATGTGTTAGGGCTGAATGGAGAGTGTGATAATGCTCCTCAAGATGGTCCTCTCTCCATTTTAAGTGTACATGGGGCTGCCTCTATCCTTGGGCTGAAATGATATGGCCTCCAAGAATGGCTGAGGCTACCCCACCAAGAAATCCAGCCATGAAATTCCTCCTCAAATCCTCCAAGTGGTTTCTCCCACAAGAAGAGACAAGTAGCAATGTGGCATTCATGGTATGCCCATGGTGTCTCCTGCAAAATGAAGCATGTATAATAGGGAGAATCATGCTCCCAATGGGTTGTACATATAATACTCTCCAAATAATGCTCCTCATCATTGTACAAACATCTGGAATACAATGGAGCAATATGCAATAAAAGCAAGTTGTCAAATGACAACCGGAGAGTGGTTCAAAGTTCCACCCATGGAACTACGCAGTGCCTTCTTGGCCTACCTCAAAATCAAAAATAACAAGTGTTTTACTAGCCACTTGTTTGATGCCACAACATCTCCTCTCAAGATGAAAACATGAAATCACAATTGGTGCCAATGGTGCACACCAAGAAGCATGTGGCTTCCCCCACAAACCATCATAAGAATAGCCAAAATCAAGGCTGCAAGTAACTGCAAGTACATTATACCAAGTGCAAGAAGGGATGATCCTCCTTGATCAATATGCTGCTCATATAAAGTAAAGAGGTACATAATGTGGAATTATACCTTCTCTACCATGTACTTGAGACCTTGAGCTAAAATGGCTCATCTAAATGCTCTCACTTTCCTCCAATGAGTAAGGGAATGGTTGTGCCAACCTCTCCAAAGGCATCCGGACTATGCATCTATCCATAGGCTGATGTAGATCATAATGAATGCCCTCCAAGATGAACTCCTCTAGCAAGGAAAAATATGCATCCAAGTGCATAGCTAGGAAGTCCTCATGTGCTGCATGCAAAAGTTTCTCTTTGAGACTAGGAGCTCTAGCCAAGAAGAGTCTGCCATGATGATAGATGATCATATCATCTACTAAGTATCTGTCATCTCCATAAAAGCCATCCAAAATCATGCATGCACCAAGATCTTGGGACCTCTCAACCAGAAGCTAATTCCTCCAACATGGATCAATCCTCCACATAGACAGCGTTGGTGTTCTACAATGTGGTGCTCCATCACGCTGCTGCCTGCTACCTTGACATCCCCTCATGTAAAATTCATCCTCAAAGTTGCTGTTATGCCATCATGCAGCTACTCATGCTCAAAAGAAATGATGATCTCTAAAAATAAACCTCCCATGAGATACTATCATCTCCAAATAATCTCCCGATCTTGGGCAATATAAGCATGAGTGGCCTCCCTCTACTCCAAAGCATGAAAGATTTCTTCCCCAAAGGAAGTGACCTCTATCTCACCAAATCCCTGGAGCAGTCATCTGGCATCATGACGATGTTATCCTCCATCCATACAGCAACTCTGTCTGTGAAGTGAAACTGATGAGAATGGGTGGTACTGAAAATGGGAGTGTGTAACCCTCCTCCATGAGCTTGCCCCCAAACTCTCTGCGCTGTAATGGACTCCTCAAGTGTCTCCACAACTCCAAAATCCAAGAGTGGTGAACCAAATGTCATGATGCCTCTCATCATCTCTAGATCATGTAGCCTCCCAAGTGGTAAGCCTCTAATAGTGAGACATCAAGATAGGAAGTGGACTGTATATATGTGAGAGGAAGGAAAAGTCCTCTCTCTCTCTACTGTACAGTGCAGTCCTTCTCCCATGTGAAGAGAATCTCTAAAATATATAAGGGTGAATTTCCATCATCCCTTCATGCTGATCCTTTTGCTCTTCTTCTTCATCCAATGGTGCAGCGTTGTAGGTTCTTCTATGCACCTCCTCTCTACCAACATGTGAGTGTGTTTCCTCCTAAATGAGAGGCCTTGAGCCTTGGCCTTCCCTTGAAAGATATGTCTCCACACCCTCACAAATGTAAGAGTTCCCTTCATGGGGGTCTTGCCTCTAGCAAGCCATTCTCCTGATTCACTCCCCCTCTAGAAATATGGAATGATCATTTTTCATGGTTCCCCTCCATGCATGCAAAGTGTTTGAAGTTTTGTCACACCCAGTTTCACACTGATTTTCATCAATCCCCTTTGCAGAACTCTTTGTGACTCCAACATATGATCTCTCATTTGCATAATAACATGAAATAGAACTCTAAAATCATCTATCATGAATCATACCTTTGAGTTGCAGCGCTGCTCCTCCAAAGGCCTCATCTCCTTTCATCCATCCTTCTTGCAGTAGCTATGGGTAATGTACTGCGCTATGGATCTTCATGTGAGGCTAAATTCTCACACCCTCCATGGAAAATATCTAGGGCTTGCTCCATCCACAAACCCTTTTCATAAAATTTCTCCAAAATTTTCCCCTTTCAACAGATCTTCGATGGTGTGCTCAATGGTCTGGAAAAGAAGAAGGGAAACCTCCTCTTCCTTGTTTCCTCTGTAAATATCCTATCCTTGGAGAGAGAAGCTCCTCTTGCTGATGGTAATAGATCTTGGGCACAGGCTGAACCAATATCATGCTCTGATACCACTGTAATGTCCCAAATGGGGGATTTTCTGCTCCATCAGGAACATCTTAAGATGTTCCATTTTTCCTTCTTCAGTGAGACACTGCAAGTCCATTTCAGAGATTGAATTATGGGGAATTTATAGGATATGAATCCTTCTAAATAAGGGAGAAATCCTGAGGCTAGCTGGCCCTTCTAAGACTCTGCCTATGGATATGCAATATTCCACGTCGGGAATTTCTGCTACAGGATTCCTGAGGACGCTATATAAGGAAGCTGTTGCATAAATAAGGCAAACCAGTGGTGGGATGCCCTAGAAAAACTCTAATAAAACTCCCCTGCAGAAAATGAGCTCAAAGAAATAACTCTAGATGGGTTATTCAGATCTCCCCAATCCAGGTGTCTTAAACATGGCTCAATGAGAGAGCTTACAACAACATAAGAACATGGATCTAAAACTCTGCAAATATTAATACATCATAAGAGGGAAATGCTGCAGCCATCAATATATTATATTATATCAGTATAAATATACAAAGAATAGTTGAGGGACAAGCCACTCAAACTTTAGGAACCAACCCTCACTGAATAAGCAATGTAATACAAGAATTGTTGAAACTCCATAAAATGTCGGAGTAGCTGCAAGTGTGCTGAGTACATGAAGGAATAAGCTGCTGAATATGAAATAATACATATATGGCTAAACGAATAAAAAAATAATCCCAATAATAGAGAAATGGGCTGAAATACAAGATTTCTAGCCAATCTATGAAGATTGCTAGAAATGCCGGAGAAACACAAAGTGTGACAACATAGTTGTCACTGCAACTGAACCCAACATGAATGAGGTTGCGGCTGATCTGAAATCTGATTTCCTTCCTCTGATAATGTCTCCAATACAAAGGGTTTATCCCTTTGTCTCAAAAACATCCTCCTTGAAGCCCCAGAAACCCCTCTCTCACTGCCTCCTCCAAAATAACGCAGTTTCTCTCATGGACTGTGCAGTGGGAGATGATGGAAGTGTGGCCTCATGCCACTGATCTGAAATACAGCCCAAGAATCCTCCTTACAGCTCCTCCAATGAATATATCACTCCTCCACTGAAGAAAACTAGAGAAGAGAGACTCCATGAGTTCCTCTCTTGCTGCACCCAGCAACACAACGTCCTCTCTGTTCTAGAAATAACGTTGTAGGAGATGAATGTATTTGTGGCCAATGTCTAATTGAGGAAATGTAGCTCAATCCTCATCCTTCCTTGAGGAAGAGGTAGGGATTCCCAACTGAGAACACCCTAGTGCCTAAGGGCACCATCACCCTACTAAACAACCAGGGGATGCAAGCTTTTGCAGACCCAAGTCTGAAAATATAAACCATAGCATAATGAAAATGGGTTGCCATCTCCTCCATATAAAGTGAGAGAACTCCTCTCCATCATGGTCCCCACAAATTTGGGTTTCCACTCTCATGAAAGTGTCTTCCCTCCAAAACTACGTAGCTTCTCCAGGAAGCCTCTTCCTCCTTGGGAAGTGTTGTTGACTTTAGTCAATGGTGACTAATGAAGTGAGCTCGGTTCCATTCACACCCTTGGTGTTTATTTCAGCTACTTTATTCACTCCCCTTTCACATTAACAGTGTTATTTCTTCATCTAAAAGGGGCTAAGGTGTCTCCTTGCCCATTTTATTAAACAAAAATAAAATGTACAACTATAATGTTCCATTTTAGCTTGAGGCTAAAAATTGGGGACATTACAGGCTACCCGGTGCGTTTAAGGGCAACCCTGGCGGTTTCAATTTTTGCGTGTTTTTTATGAGGTGCTGGTGCGCAAGTTATGTAAAGTACCGGTGCTCTACAGAAATACAACGTTGTTAGGTCACTATATTACTAGTATATTCCCTTATTGTTGTTAGTGTAACCCCCTTATTGTTATTATTGTACCCCTATAACCCCATATTGTTATTATTGTGCCCTTAAATTATTATTGTTAGGCCGGCTAGGATTACATTGTGGCCCCACTAGGATTACATTATGGCCCCATGGACTTCTATATATAGAAAGGAGGTTTTGTAATTTGTATCATCCAAGAATTATTCATTACTGTAATGTATTGGAGGTTTCCCCCTTGAAGTGGCTTATTTCTAAGGTGTTGATATCTCTTTTCTTCTATTTTTGCAGCTGGTTTCACAACATTTGGTATCAGAGGTTTGGATTCTAGGGTTTCGCTGCTCCAAACAGGTCATCATGGAATTTTCGCTATAACTTGTTTTCTACGAAGTTTCAGAAGCTAAAATTTTTAGGGTGTGAAGCTAAAATCCTGAGGAACATCGTAAAAAAATTTCAGAGCTTGGTTCACAATATTTTCGGAGATATGATCTGTGGAAGTTAGGTCGTTTTTCAGGCTCTTCAATTTAATCTAAACAGGTCATCGTGGCATTTGCGCTATAAATATTTTTCTACGAAGGTTTAGAATCTAAAATATTTAGGGCACGAAGCTAAAATCCTGAGGAAACTCATTGAAAATTTTCAAATCTTGGTTCGAAATATTTTTTGATATATGATCTGTGGAAGGTAGTGCTTTTTCAGGCTCCTGAATTTCATCTCAAAGAGGTGATCGTGGGAAAATCTTCATAACTCTCTCTCTGAGCATTGGATTGGAGTGTCGTAAAAGGTGGTCGCAAGTACAAGGACTGTATTTTCTTTTCTATCAATTTCAAAAGACAAAAATAGTGACACATGGCAAGTCGTACAAGTTCGCTCTACTGAACCAGTCCATAATTAGGTCATTGTGGAAGATTGGACATAATTTTGCCTTGGATAATCCAAATAAAGTCAGAACTATGGCATTCGAAAGATAATTCAGAAGGCTACCTCAGTGCCCAATTTCAGATATTGAAGAGCCGCAATCACAAATACAATCCAATTTCAATATCGAGCTCCTCAAAAGCAAGAAAAAGGTGTGTATTTTTTTTACGAATTTCATAAGTCTTGTTTGAAGAATAAATTTGAATTGATTCCAAGGGAATATTGTAGAATATATTTCAGTATTTGGTTAAAAAAAATTCCCCGTAAAAATAATTCAACACCCATTAAGCCTTCAGAAGGCTCTACTATGACTCATGAAGATGAAGAATTGCAACATGGTATATCAAAATTACAAGAGCAAGTGCACCAAATTTTGCTCTCGCAAAGAGAAACAAAAAATGAAATGGATGTTTTGAAGAAAGGCGTGGAAGTGCTGATGGATGGTTTGAAGAAAGGCGTGGAATCTAAGATAGATGGCATTAAATCTAAGATGGATGACATGGAAGCTAAGATCGATGAAAAAATGAAAGAAAACATGGAAAACATGAAGAATGATCTAAAAGCAGACATGGAAGGTTTGACAAAATTGATACAAGAAATGTTTCCTACTGGTGAAAATATAGTAGAGGAAACTCATGATGAGAACAAAATAAATGTTAATCGTGACTTCATAAACTCTAATGTTGGCGGGAAGAACCACCATATTCCAAAAATGGATATGAGGAAGTTTGATGGAAAAGATCCTGTGACATGGATACTACAGATGGAGTAATATTTTGATCTCCATAATGTGCAAAACACACAAAATGTACGCAACAACTTTACATTTAGAAAAAAATACATCTGTATGGTATCGATGGCTTTGCTCCCGTAAAAAAATTGTCACTTGGTCAATTTTTACGGAGGAAATGATAGCACATTATGCGGATACAAAGAGCAACACCTT
The DNA here is from genome assembly GCA_034641835.2 of Pinus albicaulis. Classification (NCBI taxonomy): domain Eukaryota; kingdom Viridiplantae; phylum Streptophyta; class Pinopsida; order Pinales; family Pinaceae; genus Pinus; species Pinus albicaulis. Next base: position 797,730,910 of record CM076582.1, on the reverse strand, counting down.
CTTTAGCCAATTGATAAATCTCAAACAAAAGGGTTTAGTGGGGCAGCACATTGAGGACTTCCAAAAATTGAATATAAGGGTAACTGATATTCGAGAGGAACACAGGATTGATCTCTTCTTAGGTACTCTAAAGGATAACATCCAACATGAAGTTCGTGTTTTGGAACCTGATTCATTGGAGAAGGCATTCGGGTTGGCAAGAAAAGTTGAATGTAAAATTATGGCGACAAGGAAGCCTACCACTCAATTCTATAAAGAAGGAAGTGTTGCTACGCCTAGATTTCCACAACCTACAAGGTTGACACCACAATAATTGGAAGAAAAAAAGAGCAAAAGGGCTTTGCTACAGTTGTGATAGCAAATACACTAAAGGTCATAAGTGTGCTGAGAAGAAATTATTTTACATAGATTGTGAAGAGGAAGAAGAAAATGAACAAGAAGAGGATATACACCAGGAACCAACCCTAGAAGAGGAAGAAATGAGTCTGACCATATCGTGTAATGCATTGGCGGGAATTACCACTCCTCAAACTCTCAATATAGAAGGACATATCAAGAAGAAAAAGGTAATAGTGTTGATTGATTCAGGTAGTACCCATAATTTTATTCATTGTAAGGTAGCCAAGGAATTGAATTGTTTCCTATGCCCAGCACCAAAATGTCAAGTGATGGTTGCAAATGGAGGAACTATAAATTTCTTTGGAAAATGCCATAATATCAAGCTAACCATGGGGGAATATGTATTGACTAGTCCAATGCTTTACATTCCTATGGGAGGTGCTAATGTTGTACTAGGAGTACAATGGTTACAATCTTTGGGGACGATAGCTTTTAATTTTCAAGAACTTTTCTTGAAATTTTTTTCAGAAGGAAAGGAAGTCAAATTACGGGGTATTGAAGGGAAGCCAGGAAGGATAATAAGCTCTAATTTCATGAAAAATATTCTAAAGAAAGAACAACGAGGCGTAATTGCACAATTATGCTCACTAGAAGTTCCGACATCAAAATCATCTATTTCTGCAGATCTCCAACAAGTCTTGGACAATCATTCCAAGGTATTTGAAACTCCCAAAGGACTCCCACCTATTCGTGATCATGATCATGCTATTCATTTGATTCCAGGAAGTGTTCCTCCAAACATGAGGCCTTATAGATATCCTTACTTCCAAAAGAGCGAAATTGAACGTATGATTGCAGAAATGTTAGAGGCGGGTATAATTCAACCTAGTCAAAGTTCTTTTTCTGCTCCCGTAGTATTGGTACACAAGAAGGATGGAGCATGGCGAATGCGTCTGGATTATAGGGAGCTCAATAAGCTCACCATTAAAGATAAATTTCCCATTCCTATGATTGATGAATTATTGGATGAATTACATGGAGCAATTTATTTTACCAAGTTGGATCTTCATTCAGGATATCATCAAATTAGAATGAAGACTGAAGATATTCCAAAAAAAGCATTTCGAACTGATGAGGGTCATTATGAATTTTTGGTCTTGCCTTTTGGCCTTACCAATGAACCTTCTACATTTCAAGGGTTGATGAATTCCATTTCCAAACCCTTCCTTAGAAAATTTGTGCTACTACTTTTTGATGATATACTAATCTACAGCAGGTCTTGGAAGGACCATGTTGAACATATTGACATGGTGCTCAAACTATTGCAGGAGAAACAACTATATGCAAAAACATCCAAATGTTTCTTTGGAGTACAAGAGGTGGAATATCTGGGTCATATTGTATCTCACGAGGGTGTTAAGGTAGACCCTAAAAAAATTAAAGCCATTGAGGAATGGAAAGTCACCACAACCATAAAGTAGTTGCGAGTATTTCTCGGGTTAACACGGTATTATCTCAAGTTTGTTAAAAATTATGGGAGAATAGCAGCACCTTTAACAACATTATTGAAGAAAGATGCATTTTCATGGACTCCTGAAGCAACTAAGGCCTTTGAATATCTTAAAGAGGCAATGTGCCTAGCACCGATCTTAGCTACGCCAAACTTCACAAAAACCTTTATTCTGGAATGTGATGCCTCAGGAAATGGAATCGGTGTTGTTTTAATGCAGGAAGGAAGACCCATTGCTTTTGAAAGTCATCCAATCAAAGGAAAGTATTTACAGAAACCTATTTATGAGAAGGAAATGTTAGCAATACTGCATGCACTAAAGAAATGGAGAACGTACCTAATGGGAAGACACTTCAAGGTAAAAGCTGATCATGATAGTCTTAAACACTTTTTGGAACAAAGACTATCTTCAGAAGAGCAGCAAAAATGGGTCACAAAGATGTTGGGTTATGACTTTGAAATAATCTACAAAAAAGGAAAGCTTAATGTTGTTGCGGATGCACTCTCAAGAAAGAATGAAGAGGTGGAAGCATTGCTTTGTGCCATTTCTATTATCCAACCAGATTGGATAACCGAAGCAAGAGATGAATGGAAGAAGGACGAAGAAGTGTGGACACTCATTCAAAATTTTCAGCAAGATCCTAGTACATCTGATACATTTAGTTGGAAAAATGATTCCTTATGGTACAAAGATCGCTTATATCTTTGTAAGAATTCCCAACTAAAACAAAATATTCTTCTGGAATTGCACACTTCTCCTTTAGGAGGACACTCAGGATTTTTAAAAACTTACCACAGGGTGAAGAAAGAATTTTTTTGGGATGGCCTTAAATCTCATATTCAAAATTTTGTGGCGGAATGTTTGGTTTGCCAGCAGAATAAAGTGGAAACAATTAAGACCCCAGGACTTCTACAACCTTTATCCATTCCAAGTCAACGTTGGGAGGAGATTTCAATGGATTTTATCACGGGTTTACCTAAGTCCGAAGGAAAGAGTGTCATCATGGTGGTAGTTGATAGACTTACCAAGTATGCACACTTTTGTGCATTATCTCATCCATTTAAAGCAAGTAGAGTTGCTACTACATTTATGGACAGAATTCAAAAGCTACATGGAAGCCCAAGGGTTATTGTGAGCGACAGAGATCCCATTTTTACTGGAAATTTTTGGACGGAGATATTTTCTTGTTTGGGTACTCAATTAGCTCATAGCTCATCTTATCATCCTCAATCTGATGGTCAAACTGAGATAGTAAATAAATGTTTGGAAGGATATCTTCGTTGTTTTGTATCCGATAAACAAACACAATAGGTCAAGTGGTTACCTCTTGCTGAATGGTGGTATAACACTTCCTTCCATACTGCAGCAAAAATGACCCCATTTATGGCACTTTGTGGATATCATCCACCATCCATCACATCATCTTTAAGGGAAAATTCGAAAGTTCAAGCAGTGGAAGATCACATTGAGCATCAGCAAAAAGTTCTCCAACTCTTAAAGGATAACCTGAACTTGGCACAAAATCGAATGAAACAACAGGCAGATCAACATCGCAGCGAGAGAAGTTTTGATATAGGAGATTGGGTATTTTTACGGCTACAACCATACAAACAAATGTCCTTCAAGCAAGCTAAGAAGGATAATAAATTATCGCCAAAGTACTATGGTCCTTACAAGGTGTTGCAAAAGATTGGTACTATGGCATACAAATTGGAGCTTCCTGCTTCTTCATGAGTGCATATAGTTTTCCATGTTTCATGCTTAAATAAGGTTATAGGTGAAAATTTTCCAGTTCAAACAATATTGCTAGAACTTGATGAGGAAGGAAAAATTATATTGGAACCTGAAGCGGTCACGAAAACAAGAACTCGACAGCAATGGAATCGATCAATTTCAGAGTATCTCATCAAGTGGAAGAACTTACCCACTGAAGATTCTACATGGGAGGATGAGAATTTTATACAGAGGCACCCAAATCTACTCAAGCGTTGAGGACAACACTTTTTTGAATTATAGGGGCATTTTAGGTCCCTATATTACTAGTATAGCCCCTTATTCTTGTTAGTGTAACCCCCTTATTGTTATTATTGTACCCTTGTAACCCCCATATTGTTATTATTGTGCCCTTAAAATATTATTGTTAGGTCAGCTAGGATTACATTGTGGCCCCACTAGGATTACATTATGGCCCCATGGACTCCTATATATAGAAATGAGGTTTTGTAATTTGTATCACCCAAGAATTGTTCATTAATGTAATGTATTAGAGGTTTCCCCCTCGAAGTGGCTTATTTCTAAGGCGTTGATATCTCTTTTCTTCTATTTTTGGAGCTGGTTTCACAACAAACACACTAGGCAGATGTGTACGGAATTCACAGTGTCCGGTGTGCCAATTTTTTAACCGCACCGATGCTTTCTCATGTTGAATGCACCAGTGCGTTTTATGGTGATAAGAGCACTAGACAAAATACATCGCAAAAACCTCCGCCCGCCAACCTCCTCTACGAACCTCCACTAGAAATGGATGTCTGGGGTATTTTTATAAGGGGTTCCTCAAAAACATCTGCTAGAGGGTCTTTTTCGTGTAGTGTAAAAATAATCTCAGATAAATATAGTTGAACCATTCATAGAACTTAAACATATCAAGTTTGAAAATAACCCCCTTTAAGTGTAATGTCTTTAGGCTATGGAGGATTTCCTGTGCCACCCCAGTCTCTTCATGGATCTTCCTACCTTCAATGAACCCAAATTTCTCCTTAGAGATGGAAGCCAAAAGGATAGGTTTTAGGCATAAATAAATCACTTTGGTTATAACTTTCTAGACTGCATTCCAAAGTGAAATAAGCCTGAAATCATCAAAATAACAAGGGGATTCCACCTTTAGAATCATAGCAATGAAGGTTGAGTTTAAATCTATGAGCATATAATTATCCCTATGAGACTCTTCAACCAAAATAAGTAAGCCTTTATACAAAACATCACATAGACCCAAAAATAATTCAATATCCCATCCGTCTGGCCCTTGGCTCTTATCGTTTTTAAAATTATGGAGAACAATATTAAGCTCATCCTCAAACACTATAGCCATGAGGTCCTAATTTTTTCCTCATTAAGTAATCTAGGGAAATGTAAGGCCATTCTAATAATTTCAGCAATAGTTTCTTCTTCATGAGAACTGAACAAGTTTCTGTAATGATTAACACCCATGGATTCCAAATCGGATAAAGAAGAAACACCCCTTCTAGCTTGGTATTTTGAAGACCAAATTGTGTTGGCCATATTATGTCCCTTGGTGAAGGAATGAAATAATTTGGTATTATTATCACCACTTTATAACCACACAACTCTGCTATTTAAATTCCAATCATCCTCCCACAGTTCCAATATAGAGTTTCTTTTTTGTCCAACTGAAACGAAAGAGTTCTAGATTCTGCAGAATCATATCCCTCAGCCTCCTTGGAGGCAAGACTATTAATTGTATCATCTATATTCCTAAGTTCCATACTTCATACTCTTTCTTGGAGGTCATCCATTCTTTATTTTTTGGTTTATTTTCTTGAGACTTCTCACAAAATGTTTTCCAACAAAAATACTAGAAAGTGAAGAAAAATGATCCCACTACACCTTGATCATATTGAAAAAACATTCATCCTTTATCCATAAGGATTTCATTTTGAATTGGATTCTTGGATTGTGAGTAGCATCCCACAAATATAAAAAAATTTGGGGAGAGGTCAGAAATGTCGCTCGAACCAATCTAGTAATTGATGAATTGAAATTGATCCATAATATATTCAGTAATGAGGAATCATTCCAATGTCCTTGAAATGTGATCGAGACCTATCCTTTTGTTTTTCCATGTAGGCCGAAATTTGAGGGTTAAAATATTAATAAGGTATCGAGACACCGGGAAATATCGAAAGAAATTAGCCAAAGGATCAAGATTCACTCGCTCCCCTCAATAATGAGACATCAAAGTCTCCCCCAATAATGAAATTTAGAAAATTTAAAAAGGATTTACTGAAAAATTACTCCAAGAAGGGACTACGATTTTGGGTTGGCCCATAAACATTGAGAAGGGAGAAGGAACAATATAGTTCTTTATATAAAATTTAAACATCGAGCCTAACCATAATGCCCCATGAGTTAGTAAGTTTTAAAGAACTACTATTACATCCTATGAACAAACTCCCAAAGCGTCCCATTGCATTTGTGCTGTGAAATTACCATCCCCAATGTAGATTCTCTAGGAAATGTAAATTAGTGGAACCCTAACCTAGTGTCTCTTGGAGGAAAATAACAATCATAGATTTAAATTCAATTATATGTTTTAGGGTGAGTCCTTTCGGGAGACCCTCCAATCCCTTTTAATTAAAGGAGATGATCTTCATAGGAAAATATTGGAGGGGGCTACAACTTCTCTAAGAAACCTAGAAATTGAAGCTCTTCTACCAACCACCATATCTACCTTGGAATTCTCCTTTTCAAAAGTAATGTTGGGCTTCCGACCTCAACCCTGAGACTCCTAGAATGAGAGATGAAATTTCCCCAACCCAAGGTCAGGATATTTCTGAAATGACCATTATATCAAGGCCGAAGGTTATAGGAGGAATATTCATCTCTCAAAAGTATGGAAATAGGGTGTGAAGGGGGGTGATGGGAGATGAGAGGTCACACTGAGAAATCAATAAACAACAAAGGGATTGAGACAAAAATCAAGAAATATTAGGAGTATATAGAATGGAGCAGGGTGAAACAATGAAGAGGCACCCATTAATATTTCAAAATGTAGTCTTAGTATTACATACATGTGAAAATGTAAAGAACAGAGAGGAAGAGGTACCTAGAATAAATTTCTCTTGAGGGGCCGCCAAGAAACCATCCAATACCATGTGATCTAGAGTAGGGGTAGTAGTCATATATATGAACTCTTCTGAAAAATTGAGGGGAAGCATCCAGTTCCCCACTTAAAGTGGGACTACCATTTAGGAGGATGACACTCTCCTAGAAAATATTTTCCTCATCCACCTAAATAGACTGTACCACGGGGAAATTTTTCACAATATGACCATATCAATGGAAACGACAATAGGAAAAAGGCACTCGTTCATAGTCCAATTCTTTTATATTATCCTCCCCTTCCTCTAGTTACATTTCCTCAATAATACCTTCCCTAAAGTCCACCAAGACCAAAATCCACACCATCAACAGTATACTAGAAGTGAGGTAAAAAGAGTCATAAGCCAAGTAAGTTCAAATGCAGATACCTATATCCTAGAAAATCTCATTTTCCTAATAGTCCAAAGGAAGCCCCAAGAACCAAACCCAAACGGACACAACATATGAGCACTCCTTTCGAGCATTAAACAAAGGAGACCAAAATTTAGAAATAAATGGAGATGAATCAGCATTCCATACCTTATATGTAATACAACAGGCATCCTCAATGAGATAAAAAATTAGATGAATCTAACCCTTCTAAAGAATTTCCACCTCGCATGAAGTCTGAACAAAAGAAGATATATCTTCTGAAACCCACATCCTGAAGGTTTCTATAGAGAAACACCTCCCTTGAACCCCTACCCACAATGGTGGGTTCAGAAAAAACAACGACCCTCTCCATATATATGTCACCACCTAGAACTAGAGTCTCACATGGTTGAACTTTACCACGGATGTGACGACTCTTCTTGAGATAAAAATTGATGAAGTTTGAATTTTTTTCTCTGATGATGCACAGAGTAGGGTTTCATTATAAATCACCAAGAGAGAACTGATAGATACCTATTGACAGGGGGCTGATAGCACAGTTTCAAAAATGACCCCGAGAAAAATGGTTTAGAGACTCAGTATGGTTTAAATCTAACGTCGAAATACTAGCTCAACTAGAGAAAACTAGTTGGAAATCCTCGGTGTAACCCAAATTGAAGTCAAAAACCTATAATACATGTGATCTTGGACTAATAAAATACTAACTATTATGAATGAAATCCATAATGGAGATTGGTCAGGATAATCCTGAGCCCCAGACTAACCCCAGTAAGCCAATACTTCATCACTGGGAAATATTTCGTGTGTCCATTCCCAAGCCAGGGAATAGCATATATGCTGACATCGTTGAAGCCATAGAATGTGGAGGAGAATCTCAAGCCATGAGTGGAGTAGAGAGCATGGGAGAATGGAAGAAAGAAGTGAACAATGGGGATCCATCTTGGATAGGGTAAGAGTCCAAGTGTCCAAATGAAGTAACAAAAATATCAGAGAGTTGAGATACTGAGAGCTCATAATATAATAACTCCACATCTTGCATAAAAAAATATTATTATAGAATAAAATTCGGATACTCCAACAAAACCTCCCTCAGAGCTCACGAAAACCCTAACCACCCAAAAATGATAGGAAAATTTTTAATTTGAAAACTCAATGACAAATTACAACCATAGGACGAGATTCCTTTTTTTGAGAGGACCAATTTTTACTATTGAAGTGCTCAATTTGGATAAGGGAAAGTGTAATTTTGAATTAAATCCCACATGTGCATATTTGAGTAGGTTGGCCCTAAAAAAAATTGGTCACCCTTGGAAGGCTATAAATACAAGTCAAGTGACCCTCATTTGGAGAATCATCATGGAGGATTCTTCTATTCTCTTCCTTGGTTTTGTCTCACACATGTCCGAGGAAATTCTGCAGAGAATTGGTTCACACAAAGCTGAAATTTTAGGGTTTGAAGTTCACATCTTTGTTTTAGAGTTTTGGGTCTTAACCATAGGCATGTCATGGAGAAATCTCGGCTGCAACTTCCCAAAGGATATTTCATCTATGTAGTTGAATCTTTTTAGCCACACACATAACATGTCTTCCCTCTGGTTGGAAAGTGTTGAAAATGCAGCAAGATGATGGAGCTTAGTGAAATGAAGTCGCCTTCACTAAGTGGGCCCGCAGGCAAATTCTGGCGCAAAAATCTATTTTTAGACTATGTCTATTTTTAGACATATGGAGCATGGTTCAGGGATTCCAGTTTGAGATTCTTGAAGTATGTGTCATGTTGGTAAAAATAGATGAGACTCTATTTTTGAGGTCAAAGAGGTCGAAGTCTATTTTTAGACTGCCTCTCCTTAAAATAAGGAAGTCAAATATTATTTACCCTTAATAATATTTAGACTATAAATAGCAGTTTATTCTCTTGGAGCACTTCAGTTCGAGCTGCAGAGGTGGCTCATGCATCTGACAGAGGAATCACATGGTTCCCAAGGGTTTGATGGCATCATGCATGGTTGACTTCAGTTGGACTTCAGTGGCAGAAGTTTGGAGGAGTTAATGAGACAGATAGTGGAGTTGTGTTCTGTTTATTTTAGTTGAACTAGTTGAGATTAGTTTAACTAGCTAATCAATTAGTTATGAGTGGAGTGAATTAAATATTAATTAATTCATTAATTAGTAACTCATTATTCAACTCAAGAACACATCAGTTCACTACAGTGCATGATCAGTTCAGTGGAGACCAGTGAAAGAGGTAGATGAAAGGGTGGAGTTAGCTATCAGTTGTGACTATACTGTTGCAATTTGCAACACACAGATAGGTGGAGTAAGCCCATGATGATTTCGCAGTTCAGGCTAGTGGTTTATCTATATAAAGAGGCCATCCCATAACATTGAAACACGCAATAGAGGCAAGGCAATTGGCGGTGAGTTTTGAACCAGTAACCTGTTCAAAACTGAGCTAGATTGTGAGTAATTGTATGAGAAAGTACTGAGTACTTGTGAGGAGTATTGTACTGAGTTTGTTACTTGATTTCTCCATTATAATATACACAATAGCTACGGGGTTTTCAGCTATAAGCTTTCCCCATACATACTGTGTTAATGTGTATGATGATTTGATGTGTTATCGTTTGATTTTATTTCCGCATGTTTGATGATCTGAGTGGAAGAGATTATGTGTTGCATATAAATTCGAATTGTATGTGATCAGGATAGTCTCGGTGGATAATTAATCATTATTCAGCAAATTTCTACATGGTATCGGAGCTATTGAAGCAGAGATTGATCATCACATTGATTACAAACTTATTTCGGTAGACAGAGTCTGCATGCGGGCCAGGTAGCCTCTGGATTCATCTTTCTTCGGAAAGTGAAAGGTCTGGTAAATGCCCCTTGCAGTCGATCTCTGTGCTAGAAATAATTTGTTCTCATGATCTAGAGCGGCTGAGCTTTGAGGTGGAATTCGAAATTTTGCAGCAGTTTTGTTTTCTTGGTGCCGGTGTTGAAAATGTCTTTCAACAATTTGCGACTCAAATATGCTCTTGAAGGCAGTTCGAATTATGTTGCATGGAAGGATCGCATGGAAGCAGTATTAGAATATAATGGTCTCAAGGAGTTCATAGATACGGATGTCCAAAAGCCCACTGATCCTGCTGAAGTCGATGCATGGCAAAAGAAGATGGCGAAATGTCGAAGGATCCTGTTGGAGGGTGTCAAGGATCATATTGTATCCAGCCTGCATGGGAAGGCTACTCCATATTTAATGTGGAAAGCTTTTACGGATCTATTCTAGAGTAAGAGCGACCAAAGGAAGCTGGCGCTCAAAGATAAGCTTAGGAACATCAAGATGGAGAAGGGCGACAGTATCGCCAAATACCTCACGAAGTTCACTCAATGCAGAGATGAGCTGGGAAGTGTGGGGGTGACTGTCGAAGACGAGGACATGGTCGACCTGGCTCTCCTTAGTCTTCCAAAGGCTTGGAACTCATATCAAGATAGTGTCAATGGTCGGGAGAAGCTACCGAGATGGGAGCGCCTTTGGGCGGATCTCATGCAGGAGGAAATAAGGAGGACTACTCGAGATGGATCTTCATCAAAGGGAGCTGATGAAGAAAACTGCGCTTTGGTGGCCAAAGAAAAGAAAGGGAAGGGTAAGAAAACCTCTCATTCTGGTGCAAATGGCAAGAAGCAGGATATGGCGAAAGTGAAGTGTTTTCACTGCCATGATCACGGACATTATGCTACCAATTGTCCAAAGAAGAAGAAGAACAAGCAAGCGGGAAGATCTGCAGATGGAGAAGCTTTGGCTTCACAGTTCGAGCTTGACTTTCCACTAATTGCATGCTTGGTTTCAAGTGTGCTGGGATCGGTATGGTTCTTAGAGAGCAGTGCATCATTTCATATGATGGGAGATCGAGAGTTGTTCTCAGATCTGGAGGACAAAGATTTGGGTGTGCACATCGAGATGAGCGATGATGGTAGATACAGTGCGACTGGTATCGGTACCATATCCTTTCAGAGGGAGTCTGGTAAACCCTTTGTACTGAAGGATGTCATGCATGTACCTGGATTGAAGAAGAACCTAATTTCTGTGGCGATGTTGGAGGATAAGGGGTATGATGTGGTCTTCATTGAAGGAAAAGCCTTCCTGCGCAGTAAGACTATTGGAGAGACCCGGAAGATAGGGGTTCGAACTAAGAACCTTTATCAGTTGTAGGTAGATGGTTACGCAGCTATGGCATGCAAGGCGGGAGAAGTGGTGGGCCGGGATGATGAGGGCGAATTGTGGCACACGAGATTGGGCCACCTTCACCATGGAGCTTTGAAGATTCTGCAGCAGATTTCTACTGGGCTTCCTAAGGGCACCCTTGCGTAGTCAGATCAGTGCAAGGGGTGTAATTTAGGGAAGTATGTGAAAGCCACCTTTCACGAGAAGGATAGTCACGCCACGACGATCCTTGAGAGAGTTCACACAGACGTGTGTGGTCCTTTCTTAGTTGCTTCGACAGCAAAGCACAGGTATTATGTGATCTTTGTTGATGATTTCTCTCGAAAGTGCTGGATCTTCTTCATGCAGAAGAAGAGCGATACATTCGCGAAGTTCTGTGAGTTTAAAGCACTGGTCGAGAAGGAGTCGGGGAAGAAGGTGGTTGCTCTAAGGAGTGATAACGGTGGTGAATTCATCTCGGCTGAATTCAAGGAGTTCTGCAGCGCAGAAGGGATTCGGAGAGAGCTCATCGCACCCCATAACCCACAGCAGAACGGGGTGGCTGAGCGGAAGAAAAGAACGATCGTGGGTGCTGCACGGGCGATGTTGCATGATCAGGGCCTACCCCTTCACTTGTGGGCTGAGGCATGCAATACAGCAGTGTATGTGCAGAACCGTTGTCCTCAAAAGGTTCTTGGCATGAGTACACCGGAGGAGGCTTATTCTGGCAAGAGGCCTGATATTTCCCATTTGCGGATTTTTGGTTCTCCTGTCTACATGCATGTGACGAAGGATGCGAGAAGGAAGCTGGATCCAACTGCTGAGGTTGGAATATTTGTGGGTACACTGATACACCTCACAACTACCGAGTGTATTTGTCAGACAGTCGCAAGACTGTTGTGCGACGGGATATAAAATTTCAGGAGGAGAAAGCCATGCAGTGTTCGCTTGAGAGGGAGCTACACTTGCATGCAGATGAGGAGATGTTAGTTCCTAAGGAGGAGCTTCCGGATGTGGATCAGCCACAAGAGGAGGGTCAGGAGGTGGAAGAAACCACCCAGGCAGCGCCAATCATCATAGGGTGCATGCGCACTACAGAAGCTGAGCGACTGGCTCGAGATGCAGAGAAGGTTGTAGGACCACCTACGGCACAGCGCAGACAGAGGCAGTCACCAGATCGGTACACTAGATACATGGCTCTTGTGAGTCAATGTGTTGTGACAGAGCCATCCTCTTTTGAGGAAGCTGTGGAGGAACCCACATGGGTTGATGCCATGATCGAGGAATATGATTCGATCGTCAGGAACAGTGCATGGGAGATTGTCCCAAGACCGGTGGGGAAATCAGTGGTGGGTTCGCGATGGATCTACAAGGTGAAGCAGGCAGCTGACGGGAGTGTGGAGAAGTACAAGGCGAGATTTTTCGCCCGTGGCTTTTCACAGATCAAGGGGATTGACTATGAGGAGACTTTTGCACCTGTCGCAAGGTACTCTTCCATACGGACGATCCTTTCTCTCTCAGCGCAGATGGGGTGGCACATTCATCAGATGGATGTGAAGACTGCGTTCCTCAATGGAGTTATTGAGGAGGAGGTGTACATAGAGCAGCCTGAAGGTTTTGAGATCTTCAGCAGTGAGTCGCATGTGTGCCGACTCAAGAGAGCACTGTACGGGCTGAAGCAAGCACCTCGTGCTTGGTACACTAGGATAGACAGCTACTTCACCGGGCTTGGATTCTCCAAGAGTGAGGCAGATCCAAACCTGTACCAGATTGTGGTGGAGGGGAAGCTGTTGATCATCGTACTGTATGTAGATGATCTGATTTTGACTGGCGATGAGCAGTTGATACTTTCATGCAAGGAGGATCTTGCACGAGAGTTAGAGATGAAGGACTTGGGCATCCTTCATTATTTCCTGGGATTGGAGATTTGGCAGCGCAGCGGAGGACTGTTTGTTTCTCAGGGCAAGTATGCCCGGGAGATTTTGGAGAGGTTCAACATGCAAGGCTGCAAGCCTGTTGACACTCCTCTTCCTGATGGTTGGAGGAAGGAGGATGCTACTTCAGCGGAGGTAGTGGATGCCACTGTCTATCGACAGTTGGTGGGGTCGCTTATGTATCTGGTCAATACACGACCCGATATATGCTATGTAGTTAACCAGATTTCACAAGCTATGGTTAAGCCTACCAAGCTCTTTTGGAAGGCAGGCAAGCATGTATTGCGCTATATAAAAGGCACATCGGGATATGGTCTATGGTACGGACAGGAGGATGGAGCGAAGCTTTGCTTCAGCGGTCTGCGGACGGGGGTCGCGGATCGAAAGAGCACTGCAGAGTTTTGACTGGGTCGATAGTAGTGGTTTGGTACAGCGGGAAACGGATCAGTGGCACTCGGTGTGAGTAGAGTGCATGGCGGCTAGCTTAGGCATGCGAAATTTATTTGGATGAGGAAGATTCTGGTCGGGTTGTTCGGGTTGCATTTGGAGCCTACTGTGATTTATTGTGATAACCAGAGTTGCATTAAACTCTCGACTAATCTAGTATTTCATGATAGATCCAAACACATCGACATCAGGTACCATCATATCAGAGATTGTGTTCAGCGGAGAATCATGATGCTTTCATATGTTCCCACGGAGGATCAGGATGCTGACATCTTGACGAAGGCGCTCACCAGGAGCAAGTTCGAATTCCACAGAGGCAGGATAGGGGTTGCGGATAATCCATATCTTGCTGAGAGGGAGTGTTGAAAATGCAGCAAGATGATGGAGCTTAGTGAAATGAAGTCGCCTTCACTAAGTGGGCCCGCAGGCAAATTCTGGCGCAAAAATCTATTTTTAGACTATGTCTATTTTTAGACATATGGAGCATGGTTCGAGGATTCCAGTTTTAGATTCTTGAATTATGTGTCATGTTGTTAAAAATAGATGAGACTCTATTTTTGAGGTCAAAGAGGTCGAAGTCTATTTTTAGACTGCCTCTCCTTAAAACAGGGAAGTCAAATATTATTTACCCTTAATTATATTTAGACTATAAACAGCAGTTTACTCTCTTGGAGCACTTCAGTTCGAGCTACAGAAGTGGCTCATGCATCTGACAGAGGAATCATGTGGTTCCCAAGGGTTTGATGGCATCATGCATGGTTGACTTCAGTTGGAATTCAGTGGCAGAAGTTTGGAGGAGTTAATGAGACAGATAGTGGAGTTGTGTTCTGTTTATTTTAGTTGAACTAGTTGAGATTAGTTTAACTAGCTAATCAATTAGTTATGAGTGGATTGAATTAAATATTAATTAATTCATTAATTAGTAACTCATTATTCAACTCAAGAACACATTAGTTCACTACAGTGCATGATCAGTTCAGTGGAGACCAGTGAAAGAGGTAGATGAAAGGGTGGAGTTAGCTATCAGTTGTGACTATACTGTTGCTATTTGCAACACACGGATAGGTGGAGCAAGCCCATGAGGATTGCGTAGTTCAGGCTGGTTTTTTATCTATATAAAGAGGCCATCCCATAGCATTGAAACACGCAATAGAGGCAAGGCAATTGGCGGTGAGTTTTGAACCAGTAACCTGTTCAAAACTGAGCTAGATTGTGAGTAACTGTATGAGAAAGTACTGAGTACTTGTGAGGAGTATTGTATTGAGTTTGTTACTTGATTTCTCCATTATAATATACACAATAGCTGCGGGGTTTTCAGCTATAAGCTTTCCCCATACATACTGTGTTAATGTGTATGATGATTTGATGTGTTATCGCTTGATTTTATTTCCGCATGTTTGATGATTTGAGTTGAGTTGAGTGGAAGAGATTATGTGTTGTGTATGAAGTTCAAATAGTATGTGACCAGGATAGTCTCGGTGGATAATTAATCATTATTCAGCAAATTTCTACAGAAAGTAGGGTTTTTTTTTCAATTTTCGCAGTTGATTGCAGATGACTGAGGTTGAATAAAATCTCGTGAAGCGACATCTGATCAATACTATTATTGGAGTCATATTTTAGATCTTATTTTTCTAGGATCATCTTCATGGATATTGTCTATTTAGTGTTGTCTGATACTTGTATAGATTTATATATGGATCATTGTACTCTCTTTTATTGAAGATTTCAATGAAAATATAATCATAAGAAGAATTTGATTTTTTTTTCCCTGTAGTGGGTTTTTCCCTAGTGTCTGACCAACCTTGGTGTCTCTATGTGTGAATTATTTTCTTCTATTATTCTTTTATGTTCTACTGCATTTATGATGACATTTTTCTTTCTACATAGTTGCATATGTTGCGAAATAGTGATGTAAATATGAATAATGATATGATTCTATGGAGTGAATTTAATATGGAAATGATGAAATGCAATTATCAAAGCAAAGAAAAATATAACATGGTATCAAAGACGGGTTGAAGAAAATTCATTGAAGAACACCCCTATGAAGACACCTTTGATGGAAGCATGAGAAGATGGAGGAGACTTAAAATAATTCTAGGGTTTGAAGGAAACCCTAGGAGATTTTGCTATTAGGGTTTGATGGATATTATGAGGTTGGGATTTGGGAGAAACCCCAGTTTATGGAAAATATTTGAGATATGCAATTTAGAAACCCTAGCATGATTAATGTGAATATGTTAAAGCACTTGTGATATATTTGATGAAGTTGATGAATGCATTGAAGGAAACAATGTTATATGGTCAATGTAAAATCATGACTCTTGAAGGATGATTCAAGAGGGAAATGATATCCTCTCATTAAATACAAGTAACTTTTATATTTATGTTACCTCTTTGTGATTCTATTCTTGTTGGAGTTAATTGCTTTGATTATTAATTATACTTCTTGCATGTATATGTGTGAATATTTTCTTCCAACCTCTTGATGATATGTGATAAGTGGATTCTTCTTGAGGATAATCTGAGATGCAAGAAAATATGGCTAGTGCAGGAAGAGAAGAACTATAGTTTCCCATGACAAGGAAGTTAACAAGTGCTCCCGCTTCCAATTTCAAATAAGAATATACACAATTATATGAATACTGCAATGTATGTATGGTATATTGTTTCAATGTTATGTTTCAGATGCAATATTGGATGGCAAGGTAAACCCTAAGGTATGATGGGGATTTTATCTTCATGAATGACTCATATATACCAAATTAGTTTTGTTTCATGGTACCTATGATGATATGGTGCACTTGGTATTGGACATGTATCTCAGATTCTATTAAGTTATGGAAAAGCTACTTAGAAACATTGATTTTTGATATATTGCTATACTTGATATTTGGAAATAAACTCTCATCTTAGAAATGATAGATTTCATAAGAAGGCTAGAACATTACTCTTTGATATATGATAGATTGATGTTGTTGTTAATTCTTAAGATACGTAGGATAAAAGTGTAACAATAATATTATTTCTCAATATCTTCTTGTCGACCTTGGTTAGGTTTTTATAAGTAAATATGAAATGTGATAACTATGAATGCTATAACTTAATATTTGATTAGTATGATAAATAAATGATGTAATTATTATAATATTTGAGTATGATGAAACAATTTTCATTTTCCATAATCATATGGCACTCTTCCTTGACGAAATTGTGATGTCATGATCATGTGTAATGATGAAGTAGTCGATACTAACATGTTATGACCATGATGAATATATGTTTTGATTTCATGATCTAAAAATTGTGTTTATGCATGACTTATTATGATAGACATGTTGATTTTTTGACTAATGATGTCTGAAGTGGCTTATCATAAGATCCCTACATTAATCTTATAGAATATTCTTTATTTTTGAAGTAATATTTTTGGACATGAATAGACAAATAAATGATATTGTTGGTTTGCAAAAATTTATGGTTTGAGAAGACAGGGTTTCCCTTAGTCTAAGCGCCAACCACATGAAAAAAAACTTATCAATGTGGTTATAATCCTCAAAACTGCACGGAAGAAATATAATGGATGTGATTATGCCTGTAAGTCACAAAAACTGAAGCTTTATGCATAAAATATGGAATTCACTAGGAGTATGATAGACCTACAGATATGGAGTAGACAACAGAAAGTTATATGAGCATGTAATTTTGAATATCTGACTTACTATAGATAATGTGAATGTGTTGACTAAAATTTTTTTTGCAGGTGACCAAAATATGCGTATAAATATGTCCTTTTGATTTAACCACTGAAGCTAGTGTATGAAAATATTTTATAATAGGTACAAGGGTTTGACAAGATTTAGCTAATTGATATAGATGAGTATTCTTTGGAATTTTGATATGATGCTTGATTCATAGATATGTTTTGGCTTATGAAGTGATTGAATTCACAGTGATAACAAATTAAGGTTTTGACTTGATAACTAATGATTTGCCTTAATGACAATGCTATGTGTTCATAGTGACTTTCAGTGATTAATGATTTCCATTGATTTTGTGTTGGATTCATTGGCTTTGGCACATTGGTTGAAGTATAAACATTTGTGATTTAGTATACAATAATCTCACAATGAATGGATGGAACTTATATTACTTGTCCCTGATTTATGCATTATTTAGTGATAGAAATTATTCATGCTATGATCATAAGGATGGCTTGATAAATTTTGATTGGATAGTTCTTGGTAAATAAAAGGTTATGGTAACTCGGTATTTGGATGAGAGATCCACCTAACACCTAGTCCAAAGAGTTTGTCACAGTGATATTCGTAGAAGCTTTTATGAATTTTATATTAGTTTTGATTTGGCATCTAAGGCTTAATAAGCTGACTTAGTTGATTTGATTACACAATGTGGATTTGTGTGAGGTTGAATATATTGGTTTAGTGTTATGTTTGTATGAAGTATTGTATGAGAAAGCTTCTTGAGCCTAGTATGTATGCATTAACAATTACCTAGGGAAGCCAATCCAAACTGCTACTTCAAAAGTGGTCCAATGTATGACTTTGATTTTGGTTTTATATGTTGATGGTCTATTCATGACAGGTAATGAACCTCTAATGATCAAAGTAAGAGGGATATGACCTCTGAAGTTTGAAATCAAGAATCATGGAATGGTGAATTAGGTTCTGAAGTTGGGAAAATAAAATATATATTATGAAGCTATTAAAGAAAACGGAAATGTGAATCCTTGGACACTCTGACTGAATTTCAAGAAGTTATGAAAATATATTTTTAACATGACTTGGAAACCAATAGTTCATTGAAGCATTGATGTTCCATGTGAACACTTGTCTCTGTGTGTGTGTGTGTGTGTGTGTTTCATAAAACATGATTGAGCTTCTTCATACACATTGAGTTGTCACCAAGCACCCTTCAAGATATTTGCATGGGAAAAAAAAATTGGTATGAGATATTCTTCCTATGATATGTGACTACATGGATTTACTGGTGTTGTTTGGTATTTCAATTAATAATATGATCACATATAGGTATTGCCTTAGTATGATATTTGTCGTGATATTTTGATGAAAATTCCACAACATTAAGCACAACTTAGGTTGAGTATGATGTTGCTAGCAAGGCTAGCTGTGAGGAAGGTTGAAGATGATATTTTAAGATTTGTTTGAGAAGGCTCTGGATATGACATGGATACCTTGTGATAATAATGAGTTGTATCATATTAGAAGAGAATCTAGTATATAGTTAGGACCGAGCCAGTGTTGGTTGTATGAGAAAAGCTTAGGCTTGTAGTGTTGCATCCTTGAGAGGGAAGATGAATAAGGTATCCTTTTTGTGATATATATATTTTTTATAATATAGTGTTTAATTTGATGTCATTTATGAACAATATATTTTTCTTATTGAGACATGATGATTGAACTCTTCAGTGAGTTGTCCAAACTAATACTAGGTATGATCACAATGATATATTTCTGATCTACAAAGAGAATGAATGATCGAAAACATAGAGCCAACTCTTCCCCCCTGCCTAAGCTCCCAGGGTGAGGAATTGAGATGGAGGGATCCTGGGGTTGATGAATCTCTAGAAAATAGGGTATTACTATCGGAAATGTTGTCATTGATGGCAAAGAAGATGGCAAAGGAGGATCACCTAGAAACAAGGCAAAGAGAGTAGCATAGAAGCAGAGAGAGGCAAAGAGAGCAACATAAGAAGCAAAGAGAGGCAAAGAGAGAAGCATAGAAGCAAAGAGAGGAAAAGAGAGTAGCATAAGAAGCAGAGAGACGAAAAAGGGCAGCAAAAATATACAAAGAATACCTAAAATCCCAGGCAACAGAATATACAGAGAATACAGTGAATATACACTGACATGCACTGCATGTGCACTGTCATGAACAACAATTGAATGTAGAGAAATGGTTATTCTGAAACAGTGTGTGTTGAATTGACTGTAATAAAGGGTAAATGCCAATGTTCTAAGTCATGAGCAATTCGAATATACCAGGGATCTATGTTATAATGACTTGATTCTGGAACTGTGCAAGATCTGATGGAACTGTGTGTTATAACATATGGAGGAACCATGTTATAATGTCGAGAAAGAAAGAAGAAACAGGAGTGAGAGCGGGGATTCCTTTTAATAAGATGTAAAATGAATGGTGAAAAAGTTATATAAAAGTAGCAGAACTTATATATAAAGGTGTTGAAGAAATGAAGTGAAGTTGGAACCCTGAGATATGGAACTTTGATTTAATGAAAAGTGGGACAGGAATGGCACAACAATGAATTACAGTTATAACGTAAATAAAATGCCATGTGTGTGGGCCATATAATATGGTGAGTTATAATGTAAAATCATTGAGCGATGAAGTTATAACGTAAATAAAATAGTTCTATCGTAAAATCAAATTTAACAAATATGAAACCCGAAAGACGGAACCTTGAGGCGGAAAGGAGCGGAACCATGACTTATGAACAGTACAAGTGGTTTTTGAACCAATAAACCAGTGGGATCACGTAATGTTTAAAGTGGTAAGTGGATTTCACATTTCGAACGTGATATATTTCCTTAGTCGACACGTGGCCATAAGTGGTTTATGAAAACCATTTATATCGCGCACTTTTGAGAAATTAAGGTCCATGCATCTAACTTGCGCGATATTCCGCGATTACCATTAGATTTGGGGATGGAGCGCAATTAATTATTCACCATCAGATGAGAAGGGTAGGTTAATGCTGGGACCCACCTACATCGCGCGATTTGGAGAAGTTAAGAGGTGAGCAGGTTAATCATGCGATTGCCGTTGGATTGAATTTTGGTAGTGCATGAATCTACAGCCATTGGATGGGTGTGGTGGTTAGCGAAGGTATGAACAGCGTTTATTTTGTTGAAATTTGTTTTTTAATCAATTAATATTGTGGGCCCAAAGGTTATTTCTAGCCAGTGTTGTGTTTTAACCAAAGCTTGAATATTGTTATGTGTTTGATGGGGAGCTTAATAGAATTTCTTGTCAAAGTATAAATGTGAATAAAGTGTGGGCTTGATATAAATGTTGTAGAAATTTTAATAATTGTTATATTATTCACTGAGATTCTCCTGATCACACACTATTTTATCTTCATGCACAATATAGAATCTCTTCTACCATTGATCATTAATTGCAGAAATAAAATCAATTGCATGCACACATTAAAACCATAAACAATCACACATATGAACACAGTATTTCATGGGAAAGATTAAAGCTGAAAACCCCAACTATCTGTATATTATATGTCATAGAGATCATGTAACAATCATTGTACAAAGCTCCTCACAAGCTCTCAGCACAACCTCCAATTGCTACACACTAATCAAGCTAGATCTAGCAAAACACATGCTCCAATCTCTGCCACCTGATAGCCAGCCTCTATTGTGTAATCAATGTTGTAGAATGGCTCATAAATAACTTTGAACCACCTGGCTTGTACTGCGCAATCCTCATTGGCTTCTCCAATCACTGGTTGTTGCAAATATGCAACAGTATAGTCACAACTGATAGTTAACCTGCTCTTTCACCTATCTCTGCACTGGGCTCCACTGAAACTGTCCATGCACTGAAGTTAACTGATGTATTCTTTAGTTGATTAATGAGTTTATAATTAGTGAATTAATTAATAATTAATTCACACCACTCTCTCTAGTGTATCAATCAGTTAGACTAGATACAACTAGCTCAACTATGTTTAGATTAGTTAAACTGAACACAACTCCATTAACTTCCTCAATCAACTCCACCAAACTCTCTCACATGAATTCTAACTAAAGTATCCATGCAATAGCTCCAATTAACCCTTAGGAATAGTGTAATTCCTTCTGTCAGCTCCTGTGCCACATGTTAGTCTCCTATACCAATAGGTGTCATTTTTCATGATTGACTTATTGAACTATGGAATATGTTCAAACATTTTTCTTGAGCAAAGGTGTTCCATATTCTTGAAAAAAAAAACCAAAAAATCAAAAAATTTAAAAAATGTAAAGAGGGTATACCCTAAAAGAAAAATCAAAGGGTAAGAAAAATAAAATGGTCAAAAAAGTGAAAAGAAATGAACCCCAAGCAAAAAATAGACCAAAGAAAGTGTGCAAATCCAAATGCCACTACTATTTCATTTTTGTAAATAAAGCAATTGTGTGCAGCTTGTCAAACTTTTGCCACAATTCATGAATAGTCAAACTGTTTAAACTTGACTTATTCATATTTCAATTTCATGTTATAGAATAGAGAATAAATATCTGACCAAACAATTTAATCTTGGCAGATAAGTAGATAGGTAGAGTGAATAAAAGGTGCCCAACAGTTCAATCTGAGCCCTTGGATGTAATAAGGGTAGAAATAGATAGATTCATCATGTAAAAAGAAAAGGTTGAAAAGGGTTTGCAAGTCTAAATGCACCCTAATAAAGAAGAGAAAATGGTAGTAGTAGATAGGGTAGGTAGATGGTGTTGCAAAGTTTTATCTGATGAATGATGCTGCTACATGTTTTTGATCCTTTACTTTCATCACAAATACTGAAGCAGGAAATACACTGGAAAATCACAGCAAGCAAAGTCAAAATCATTAACTTCCCTCATCACTTTTCCCTTAAAGTTTTACTAATTTCCCCCAAAGTACTAAAGTACTTGGAGATCAAAGGGGCTCAAGGCATTTCCTTGACTTTTGGAGGGACCGGACCCTCGGCCTAATGATCAAAAATACCTAAGTGCTTGAGATAATTCATCATTATAATCATTCATCTTTAACCTTTTCCTAAGTAAAATCTCATTTTGCTTAGGAAAATTATGCAAAATTCCATAAAAATCCCTCAAAATAACTTACTATTCTAAGTTTAAGTGTTGAAGATGAGATATTGCAATTTACTTCAGAAATTGTCACTTTATTAGATGTGCAAAGTATTTTGAGTTCCCTTGTCCCTTTGTCATATTAATGTTTAACTCTAGTTATTAAATCCCTAGTGAAAATGCCTTATCCTAAGTATAATAACTCCTTTTATATAAATATCCAAAAACCCCTATATTATAAAGTTTAACCAAAGTATTTATTTCCCCGTGCATTCAAATAAAAACCCACTATACGCCCTTTGGTTAAATATATCCTTATATTATAGTCCCGCCCCTTATGGTAGTTAAATAATGTTTATTTATTACCATATAATAATAAATATTAAAACAACATTTAAACATATAATTCTATATGTTTAACACAAAAAAGGATAAAACCCGAAGTTTTATTTTTTAAACCAAAACTTTGGAAAAACCCCATGCCAACGTGGCTCATCCACCAAAGTATTTATTTCCCCGTGTATTCAAATAAAAACCCATTATACAAGCCCTTTGGTTAAAATATATCATTATACGTTAATCCCGCCCCTATGGTAAGTTAATTATATTAATTAATTTATCATATAATAAAACATATACGAGAAAAACTTTAAACATATGGTTTATATGTTTAACACAAAAATATAAATAAAACCCGAAGTTTTATTTTCAAAACTAAAGCTTTGGAAAAGTCCCTATGCCCCCGTGGCTCATCCACCTGGCATCCCACCCGACATTTTAACTTTAATACCCGCGCCCAACAAAACCCCGCCATGACTTCGTTTTCCATTATATGATGGGATTAATTAGTTATCTGAACTAATTAATAGCCTTCCACTCACCAATCAAAAGCCTCCCGGGGTGATTAGATTAAACTTTAATTGTTTTAAAAACCCGACGGGCCCACACCTTAATCCTCCGTTTATTCCCCGTCATTGCAACCGTCCGATCACTCTTCCAAAGATCAACGCTCCCTATCAATCCCGCTACCCATCCTTTGTCAGCATTTTAACGAGCGGGGGATTGGTGGTATTGGAACTGTTCACCTGCCACGCGTCCATCGCTCAATGGAATCGCTCCCCCCGCGTTCAAAACCACTCTAGTCCATAAGCGGTGCGGGGACTAAACCACTTACCGCCCGACCCTTGCACACGTCAGCCCGTACCAACGTGACGTCACTCCTCGAAAAACTAAAAACCCCCCTTTTTGACTTTGGAAATAAAACAAAATTTCGCGTTTTTGTGTCGTTTTCACCATTTAAACGCGACTGTGCTCTCTGCTACGGTTTTCGAATTTTCATTGAAATCCACTGTTCCATTCAATTTCGCTCCATAAATCCTCCAGACCTGCGTTCAAGCGTCCTCCTGCTACCGCCTGTTACCTATTAAGAACCAGCTTTCTTCCAAGAATAGGTATTTATCCTATTCCGCCCCGAAACTGCAAGTAAAACTCTGTTTTCTTTGTTTTTCGCTGAATTAGTGATTAAAACTCATCACTGAGATCTTCCCCAGAGGTTTTAAAACTGTGCAATTGCTCCCTGAACCTACAATTGTGCCAATTTCCTTCAGTGAGATCAAAATCACGCCCGGCCTGTGAAGAAAACCAGAAACCTCCGTTTTGAATCCACAAGAACCAAAATGGAGGCCCCGGCAGCTTTGAATATAACTCCACTGAATGCCCCTCACCGTGAATTGGAATATTTACCTTTGGTAGATAAAGATTTCCAAATTAAAGACTTGCATTTTGATGAAAGTCCCCTTCTGAGTTATTGTCGCTGCAGAGACGATTTTTCGAAGGCGCAAGATGTCATTGGGTTGTGGGAATCCAATTTCCCGAGATATCTCATCCCCTCAGTCCTTATTTTCCCAGAAATTATCCACTACTGCCATTCTAACTATGATCCAACTCAAAGAGCAGTAATATCCCCTGACCAGAGTGTTCTTTTCCCCATTACTCCCCAAGCTATCAATACAATGCTCCATTTTGAACCTGGTCAAAACCTCACTCCCTTGTCCATTGGGGAATTGCTTGAAAAATCTACTCGGTTGTCCTCTGAAGAGGTGATCAGAAGATCACATACTTGGATAAACAGTCTTAATACTAGTCATAATATTTGTTTACTCCAAGATTGTTATCAAATCTATTCAAACAGCAGCTAAAGAGTATCAGTGGTTAAAGTGTATCAGGTAAAAGTCAGTGAAAGTTAAAATGAAGTTACAGAGCAGTCAAAGGTAAACAGTAAAAGTAAATACAGAAGGCAGTAAAATGGTAAAAAGAGATGAGAATACTTTCACCAATATTGAGGTTTGTCTAAAGTGAAAGTAAAATAGTCAAAAGAGTAAGAAAGTAAAAAGATGAAAAAACATAACAAGAAGGAACATTTTTGCAGAAATTGCATATTTTAGTCATAGTTTTGCAGAAACTATTGTGATCAATAAAAGATGAATTTTACAAAACTGAAGGAGGTTTATGTTCTTAAGAGGACCATATACAACAACCTCTCTCACTTTTCTAACAGCTATTATGGTTTTGGAAATATTAAACAAAGTTGGAAAGCACTTTTTGCAGAAAATTACAGTCAAGTCATCATTTTGCAGAGAATATTGTGGCCAATTAGAAATACATTTTACAAAACTGAAGGAGGTTTTTGTTCCTAAGAGAACCATCTACAAAAACCTATCTCAGTTTTTCCACAGTGATTTCAGGCTGAGAGATACATGCACATCTTTAGAGGCTATTTTTCAGACTCTGTAAAACTCTGTTTTACACATCTTTTTGCAGAGCCTATTGCGCATAGCTGGAGAGGAATTTTAGGAAAGTGAAAGAGGTTTATCTCAAGAACATATTGATATACAATAACCTCTTTCCCTTTTTACATATCGATTACGGATTGAGAAATAAAAAGATATCATTGGACCCCAAGTTTGCAGAATTGTTGGAGCAGATTGCACAAAGAAAGGAAGCAGTTAGTGACTTGGATGCCTCATCATCAACTAAGAGTTGGATCAAATTCGAATTCTCCTCTTTGTCATCGCCTATCCATACAAAATAGTGCCAAAGAGATGCATTAGTTTGAGTGTCCTTTAATTAAGTTCTATTTATGTAAAATAGTTGGAGAGATTTGTGAACCAATTTTGATATTTGTTTCAAGATATTTTAGTTTAGAATTTGTATAAATACTCCACTCTTGGAAGCATTTGGGGTGGATTCTATTACTCTGTTGTAACATTGAGATTTTCGGAATAAAAGCAATTTTGGAGAAATTTATTCGTGGCTTACTAGATGACGATTTAAAGCACTGGACTTGTTGCAGGATTCATGTGTTGGACTACAGTTCAATAAGTTTTTCTACCCTTTTGTCTGAAATACTATATTAGTTTATAATATCATCATATCCATTTCTGAATAATTTACATAAAGGATTGAATCATAATTTGCTTAATTGTACTCTGATTTCAAATGTGGTTGTTCTTAATGTTTTCTTCTAAATTAGTTATAAGCATGAATTCTTAAATGCTCTTGATTTGCTAATTTAAACATTGTTGATTACTATAATAAATAATTCTTCATTGCTCTTTGTTTTTAGTCATCTCATTTCTTTCTTTTGAACATGGTGAAAGATTCTTAGCTGCCTTTCATCCCTTCAAGATCATCCCATCCACTTTAAATTTTAAGGATTGCTCTCTGTCTAGCTATCTTGCCCTGTAATACCATCTTGTGTTTAGAATAGAAATCCAGTAAAGCCATCCTTTGACTCCATAGCCCAATGGACTGAAAGCCCTCAACCTTGCCCTTAGTTTGTGGATTCCACCATTTTCCCAAAAAAAACTTTGAATCTATAAATAGTGGCGACCATACTGGGGAACTAAATCATTTTATTGATACTATTGTTTGATTTATAAGCTATGGACAGAGTCTGAAGATCAGCCAGGTAGCCTTTGAAATTGCTTTTGCTCTGCAATTGCAAAAGTAAATAAAAGATGCTTCAGTCTATCTCTGATTTAGCTTATACATTGAACCTTAGTTTCAAATGTTTAATCAGACTCTCTAGTTTAATAAATCATTGAGAAAATTTTCATTAAAAATCTTAAATTTCTTAAAGAAATCATAGAAGTTGTTTTGAAAATTCATAAAAATGAAAATAATCATAAAATACTCAAAATTTGGTTTCCTGAAGAACTAACTTTTTCTTCAGAATTGTTTTATAGGTTTAGATCTGATCTATGATGGTGGAGAGAGATCAGACACACAAAGGTTAAAATCATCCACCTGGTGACTCCAAATCCATTTCACAATCAAGACTCCACTGGAGGAATGAACCTGGAAGAACAATATGGAAAGATCAGGCTTTCAACTTGGATCTTAATCCAAGACATTATGTTCTTTCTCGTTAAGATTCAATATGTATTGTATTTTATATAAAGATCTAACTTGGTTGTACAGATAAAGTGGCTTTTCATTATGGCTGATTTTCAAGATGATCCA
Source organism: Pinus albicaulis (assembly GCA_034641835.2). Lineage (NCBI taxonomy): Eukaryota > Viridiplantae > Streptophyta > Pinopsida > Pinales > Pinaceae > Pinus > Pinus albicaulis. Next base: position 797,703,843 of record CM076582.1, on the reverse strand, counting down.
AGAATAAACGAAGATATGCTCCCATGAGCAGAGATCACATACCTGGATTTCCACACAAACTACCGAAGGTAAATTGGGGTGAAAATCTGCCCATGTTTCAAGATGATAATATTGATGATCCTTTACTACATCTCATTAAATTTCATATACACTCATCAAGATTGAAGGGTGATTGGCATGAGGATTGCCTCATGAAGATATTCATGGGAACCTTAGAAGGAAAAGCAAGGGAATGGTACGAAGCTCTCAAAACTGCAAGTTTGTTTTCTCTAAAAGATTTTCATAAGGTATTTTATGAGCATTACAAAGAAGATTTTCCATCTTTATCATTAGCTGAAAATTGTTGTGATCAAGCTGAAGATCTTATGAATTACCTTAAAAATATTGATGAATATTTTGGAAATTGGTCTCCTGAAGATTTATTAGAAGAAGTCCAAAACTTTCATTCTCAAGTTAAATGTCATAATAATCAAGAGGAGTTAAACAAAGATGAAATAAGTCAGGAGATAAATCAAGATCCACAAAACCCCTCTGTATTAACAAATGATGTTTCATTTAATGTTTTGAATGAAGTTAATGAAAATAATCAACCTCATGATCAATTTTTAGATAAGAGAAAAAACAATTGTCATTCCAATCTAAGAATTCAGAGATTCCCACCCCCCCTCACCGAAGAAGAAATCAATTTGCTTCTAAACATGCAACCATCCTTAAAATATTTACATAATGAAGAAATTTTTTCTACTTCTTCTAATGTTGATGAATGTACAAAGGTTTTTATCCATGAAGGGACAGAAGAACAAGTTGATGCTTATGTTATTCTACCTTCCCAAAAAGGCCCATTGCTTGATATCACGCCTATTGAACAAAACAATGATTTTCAAACAGAATGCAACCAATCTAATCAAGATATATTGGGATTGTTGGAAGAGAAATATGCTGATCCAATGTTTATAATTGATGACATTCCTTATTCTGAAGATTTGCCTAAATATGATCAGTATGATGATAATTATGATAATTTCACAAAACAATCACTAGCTATTTTGAAGGATGAGATATTAGAAATTCAACTTGATGAGGATTTTCTAAGGGATTTCTTTCTTCTTGTTAAATCAAGAAAATGTTCTCCTCAAATTAAAAAATGGCTTCTTGATATAATTTCTGAAAATTATGAAAATGAAATCAAACTTTTGCATTCTCAAATACGGTCATACAATTTCCGAAATCCTAAAGAATTCTTTGAAAATCTTCCTTCTCCAAAGCAAGAGGAATTTGTACTATCTTTTGATTTGCATATTGAAGATGATTATTATTTCAAACACAAGGCTGAAGAAATAAGTTCATGGTCTAATATTCATAATTCAATTGAACAATTAGTCATTGAAGGCCTAGAAGTAATTTTTTTTTATAACATACATCATGCTTTTATTGATCCTATATCAGATTATATGGAGAATCTTTTAAGCCCAAATTTGCAAACATGTTTTCTTTATAAGGATCAAATACATCAAAAGTGGCCTTTACATATCTTATCGTTGATTATAAAGGCACATGATCATAACATACTTCCAATTTTGATCACAAGCAATCAAGTTATCCATTTATTTTTACAGCTACTTGATTGGCTTCATTGGCATTTTTGTATTCCCTGATTCAATAAGATTTTTAGTAGATTAGAGTAGGTAAATGAGTGCTAATAAGCTTAGAATTTTGAGCATTTTTTTTTAGTTTTCAATTTTCAGCTAGTTTTTCATTAAGTTGGTTTGAAAATTTTTGTGTGTTGTTTTAGTTTTAGATCAGATTTCAGGTTGCAGAAAAAGGACTATATTCAATTCAAGATTTTCAGCCACAACTAATGCATCAGTTTTGATTGGATGGTGACTTCTTGAAGTTGAAGCCCAAAGTGAAGGCCCTAAGCTTCAAAAGTTTCACTATCATATGTACAATAAAGCTACCAGGAGAAGGAGATTACATAATTCAGTTTAAAGACATGTTTAGACATCTGACCTGCTGTTCTTGACTTTTCACAAGGAAAAGCCATCCCCAAGTGGAGCCAGTGTTAGACTCCTATACCAATAGGTTTCATTTTTCATGATTGTCTTGATTGAATTATGGAATATGTTCAAACCTTCTTTCTTGAGCAAAGGTGTTCCATATTCTTGAAAAACCAAAAAATCAAAAAATTTAAAAAATGTAAAGAGGGTATACCCTAAAAGAAAGATCAAAGGGTAAAAAGAATAAAATGGT